>JADBJO010011070.1:0-32500 GCA_016801955.1 Conus betulinus
CGTGTGTGTGGGGTGTGTGTGTGGGGTGTGGGTTGCGCTCGTGAGTGATTGCGTGAGTTTTGATGATTAGGCCGCGCCGGTCGCGCGTGTGTGTGTGTGTGTGTGTTGTGTGTGTGGTGTGTGTGGCGTGCCGGGGCAGCGCGAGCGTAGAGTGGGGCGCGTATGTGTGTGTGTGTGTGGTGTGTGTGTGTGTGGGTTGTGTGTGTTGGTGGTGGGTGTGTATGCGGCGCGTCGCTGCGCGGCGCTCGTGTGTTGTGTGGTGGTGTGTGTGTGTTGTGGTGTGTGTGTGGTTGTGTTGTGTGGTGTTTGAGCATGACATGCCTCATCGGCAGCTAAGCAAATAATCTACGGTTTATTTCTAGAAAATACTCTATTTTCACTTCATGGTTTGTTTTTTTTTTTTTTTTTTTTTTTTTCGACGTAAAAATAAAGAAAGAGAAGCGCTTGGTTCTGATGGAGAGATCCGCATTGTACGATAAGTATATGGTACCAAAAAGATACTTGCTCTTAGAGTTACAAGGAAAGTGATGTGATAGAAAAAATGATATGATTAACAATCATCGACTATGTACGAGGAGAGAAGCGACCTAAAAAGTGGCTATCACTAAAGCCAGCCAATATGTGAAAATATGACAGTATAAAACTGACATTCAAGGTAAGTATATAGGGGGAGAGGTACAATTTTGGAAGATAGTCAAGCTATTTCAATATTGTACCCAAAATCAGTCTCTGAAGATATTAAATGGCGGCATGCTGATGGCTAGATGTTACACCCTTAAAAATTAGACAAGTTTTAACAACTTGACATTAATACATGACTATGTGAGCTGACTGTGGAGATAAAATTGAAAAGTGCACGTGCATTTAATGAAAAGATGAATTATGAATATTTCCCGAAAAAATGGTTCACGGATATCAAATTCTTGCAACGTCCGACCCTCCTCCTAATAAACTAAAATAAACAAAACGCACACACACACACACACACACACACCACACACACACACACCACACACACACACACACGCACGCCGCACGACACGCACGCACGCACGCGCGCACGCACGCACGCCACGCACGCACGCACACACACACACACACACCACGCACGCACGCACGCATGCACGCACCCACCGCCCACAAACGCACACACACTCACTCACACACACACACACACACACACACACACACACCCACAAACACACATCACACACACAAACCCACACACACACACACACATGCTTTTTCATTTGGGTTTGTTAATGTCACGCAGTCTTGGGGTCTAAGTAAAAAAAAAACCACAAGGACCATGAACCGTGTCTGCATAATTTGCTTCCGTGAAAAGCATTGTCTTGAAAATTGGCATGCATGGCAATGGGCTGATTGACCCAGGAAAGATACACATGGAGGCACCACAAAATGCTCAAGGAGATCGCACATGCGCTCAGCACCGCTGGAAGGAAGCGCCACGCTACCAGAACATTCAATACCGACGTTCTCTACATCAGGAGGCCACAAAATCATGGTCTGCAAGAGCTGTGATATCAAGAGCATTGCAAACAGTGTTCCATGGATGGCGTTGATGCCTGGGAATGCACACCTAAAGACCTTCCACATTTAGAAAAACACAAACACACACAACACACACACACACACACACACACACACACACACACACACAACACACAGATCGTCAGGAGGATTAGCATGAGAACGGAGATTTCTTCTCCCTCGGGTTAATCAGAAAGAACACAAAAATCTGATGGAACCCACTATGGCATACGAAGGCAAGAATGGAGCAGGCTTACAGGTCTGTGGAGGTTGGCAGTGGTGCCAGCGCGCAGTGAGTGAACACGGCTTCCAGGCCAGAGTCCTCGCCATCAAAAGTGGGGTGCAAGGCATTTGTGGGAATCAGGAAACGGCTCGGGATTTCAGGTAAGAAAGGGACCAGAACCCGGAGGCGACAGCAGCGGCAGCTGAAAAGAGTTCCAGCTGGATTAATATCTGGTCGCCGAGGGAACAAAAATCAATCAAATTCGTAAAGCCCCGCTGAGAACAGGTGCAGATTCGAATCCCAGCAGCGCCAGGAAAAAGGGGGGGAGGGGGGGGGGGGGGGGGGGGGTGGGGGGGGGGGGGGGGGGGGGGGGGGGGGGGGGGGGGGGGGCATAGGGGGCGGGGGGGGGGGGGGGCGGCGGGCGGCGGGGGCATCAGAGGGGGGGCGGGGGGGGGGGGGGGGGGGGGGGGGGGGGGGGGGGGCGGGGGGTCATGGGATGGGCATCAGAAATGGGGGGGGGGCAGGCATCAGGCGGGGTTGGGGGGGGGGGGGGGGGGGTATCAGAAGGGGGGCAGGGATGGTCATTAGAACCAGGTTGGGGGGGGGCGGGGGGTGAGGCATACAGAATGGAAGGGGGGGGGGGGGGGGGTGGGGGGGGGGGGGCAATAAGGCAGATGGGGGGGGGGGTGGATAAGAGGGGGCATCAGAACTGGGGGGGGGGGGGGGGGGAATCAGAAGGGGGGTGGGGGCTATGGGAGGGGCCATTCAGAGGGGCCATCAGAACGGCATCCGGGGGGGGTGTGGGGGGGGGGGGGGGGGGGGGCATGGGGCGCGGGGGGCCATCAGAAGGGGGGCAGCAGAGGGGGGGGCCATCAAACAGTGGGGGCATCAGAAGGTGGGGGGGGCATCAGAATGAGGGGGGGCCATTCAGAAGGGGCATCAGGACCAGTGCATAGGGGGGGCGGGGCCCATGGGGGCATCAGAAATAGGAAGGGGAGCAGAAAGTGAGACCGGGGTTTCTGTCCGGCCCCCTTAGGGTGTCAGGGGTTCTTTTTCAGGGCCGGAGAAAAAACGACGGAAACGAACGACCGCGAGAACGAAACGACGGAAACGCCCGAGAGACGCGCGCCCGACGCGCGGAAACACTTGTAGAGGGGGTGGGGGGTGGGAAGGAGTTAGACGTGTGGGCGGTCGTGGTTGGTGGGGTGTGAGTCGAGGGGTGGGGTGGGAGTAAGTGGGGGGTGGGGTTCCTTCTGTTGTCAAGTGTCTCCAGAGAGTGTCGTCCTGCTCTATTCATGATGATTGGTCCTGTTTTGTAATATTATTGTCATGTGATTTCTGTGGGGTGAAAAAACGCTTGGGGATGTTTCTGAGTGAACTGTCAGAAGAAAACTGACCAAGTTGGGGGGGGGCGGTATTCGAACTTACATTCCTTTTATATGTGAGCCCATTGCAAGAGCAAACATCAAAACGATCAACCAAAGATGTAACACCTCCCACCACCTATCATAAAACAAACACAAAACACACCACCAACACCACCACCAAAACCAAGGATTGGAACGAAAACTCTATCATGGTATGAGGTCTGCGTACCGTGTATACTGGTCATCTATGGTCTCCATAAAATGTAAACACCACCAAATACTAAAAGTACTGCAAACAACGATCGAGGGCCGCCAACCAAGGACCCCCAACAGCCGATTTAGTTTCATGTTCGCTTGTAGGAATAAAAATAGACGCTTCCATTTTCTCTTGTTAGAGGGAGCGGAAAAAAAATGGGGGACACTTGAGGTACGGGGAATGAAAAAGGCCCAAATCAGTGTTTTTGTCAAGGGACAGCCAGCTCAGGAAAGATAAGAGGATCGATGTATCTCTAGTCATTCTCTCTCGATATCTTCGCCTCTCTCTCCTTATCTACTCTCTCTCTCTCTCTCTCTCTCTCTATGGCGGTCTTGTGCGCGCGCGTTTGTTTGCAAGTATTGTTGTACGGTGTCTTATTGCGCAACTGCGCGGAATGAATGCTGGTTCAGTGTTTGGTGTGTTTCTTTTGATGTGTGTGTGTTGTGTGTGTGTGTTGTGTGTGTGTGTGTGTGTGGTTGGTGTGTGTCGTGGTGTGTGTAGTGTGTGACAGTACCAGTAGACCAGAGAGCAGATGCGCTTTAAGCATTGTGAGATGGGCATGGTCTACAAATGTTGACCAGAAGATGACTGAGGGAAGAGTGGTCTGGGAAAATCAACAAAAAATAATTTTCTGTAATACGCAATTACCAAATTTCAAATGGGCACCCTACCACCCCCACTTCGTTTTCGAAAAAAACGACAAGAAGAATAAACAATACAACAATATCAAAGATCAATGATTAAACATAAAACATATCCATGAAAGCAAAAAAGCACAGTAGGAACAAAATATCGCCAGGCCAGTGAGATATACAGTGATATAAAACAACGGAATACAATGAACAATAACACAGAGTCGCGTAGAGCAAGATGACACAGGGGGGCTTAGGCAAAGACAATGGAGCAACACTTCAGATAACTATCCAGCTTCTGCTATTTCACACCCAATTCCAGATCCTCCGGACAAAAATATTGAAGGTTTAAGCCCAAGGTAAAATCCATACTAATGTAAAAGCTAGGAGATGTGAACAGTAAACAAACTCTAATGCCAGGAAAACTATAATATAGGCAATGTTGTGAACATCATGTTGTTTTTTTTTAGAAGATTCACAGATAGTCCGGTAATTCTAGACGGTCTCAGATAGTTTCATAATAGTTTAAGAACTCGGCAGTTTGAAAACTCTTCTAGAATAAGAAAATTCAATAATTGTTTAGGGACTTCCAAGTCATCGCTGAAGAATTCAGAAGGTTTAATACCTCATCTTGTGTTTCATATAAAGGATGAACTGCCACAACCACAACCACCAGTGACGTGACGTACCAAACACTGAACATTACCGGACCCAGGGGTCGACAAGTCGACTCTGCACAGGCGGTAAACAAATGATTCTGTTCAAATTGTAGATCTCAGTTATCTCCATTACGATCAGTAAACCAAAAGGATTTAATGCATTCATGCATTAAAGTCACCCTTTTCATCCCCCCCCTCCTCTTCTTCCCCTCTTCTCCTAGCCATCTCCTTTTGAAATTCCTGCTAAATCATTTTCGTTATGTCCTAGGAATTATTAATATGCACTATTTTTTTTTTAATTTCTCAACATTATTCGTTTCTGTGTTTGTTTCTGTGTACTTGTCTTACGTTAAGAAGACAAATGGTTCGATGTTCGTTACTTTAGTCTGTGTAATTACGTTCATTAGGTGGCTGAGTGCTTCAACATTTGTTTTCATCTGTCATATCTATTGAAGGAGTAAGTAGTAGTTAGATGATTTTTGGTGTCAGATATTTCGATGACTCCCAAAGGGACTTCGATCGTTCGATAATTCTTGAAAGACTCGGAAGATCTCTTAACACGTGAAATACTGAAGTGAAATGGTTCAGGCAATTCTCGAAGGACTTGGATGGTTCCATAACTTTGATTGTTATTGATCCTTCAAGAAGCCAGATGGTTCGATCATTGTTCAAAGCCTCAAAGGTTCTGTCATTCTTGAAGGACTCAGTGGGTCCATCGTTTTAAAGTACTCGACGGTTTGATGATTATTTTTGGAGACTCAGCGCTTTGATAAACTTGAAAGACTGAGACTGTGTGGATGATTTTTTTTTAGAAGGACTCAAAAGTTCTATAATGTTTAAGAACCCAGTGGTTCGATAAATCTTGAAGAATCAATGATTCTGTGGATTGAAAGACAAAGACCGTTGGATGACTCTTATAGACTAAAAACGATACTTCTTGATGGACTCAGTGGGCTGCTAATTCTTGAAGAATTCTCTAATGGTACGATGTTTTTTGAAAAATTGTACGATTCTTAAAGGACTCAGATGGCTGGATGATTCTTGGACTCAGATGGTTGGATGATTCTTAAAGGACTCAAACTGTTGGATGATTCTTGAAGTACTCGGATGGCTGGATGATTCTTGAAGGATTCAGATGGTTGGATGATTCTTGGAGGTGCAGTAGTAACTCTCGAAAGGCTCCGAGTTCGATAATTCTTGAAGGACTCAGACAGTTCGATAAAATTTGAAGAAGAACTCATTTGGTTTGAGAATACTTGAAGGACTCAGTTGGTTCCATGATTTTGAAAAGACTGAAGTGGCTGGTAAATTTCTGGAGGGCTCGGGTGGTTCAATAATTTTTTTAAATCCTCCTGCATTGATACAATGCCACACGAATTGCTTTGGGACAAAAGCTAGTCATCATCATCATCATCATCATCATCATCATCATCATCATCATCATCATCATCATCATCATCATCATCTTCTTCTTCTTCTTCTTCTTCTTCTTCTTCTTCTTCACCATTATCATCATAACCATCATACTTATTGCTTTTTGTTATTATTGGCATTAACATTATCATTATTCTCATTATTATTGCCGTTATATTGTGACAATTATTGCTTTTTTAATTATTGTTGTTATATTATTATTACTACAACAATCTTATTATTATCTTATTTGCTATGCGTGCGTTCACGCACGGAACCTCGGTTTTAAAGTCTCATCCGAAGGACTTTTCGGGAAACGCGGAGTAAGAACCAGTGTTAACTCCTCTGGAAATCTCCCCCTGATTAGAAACGAACCAGCGGAGATTCGAACTCGCAACCCCAGAATCACCAGGGTTACGAGTCCGGTGCTCTACCAACACCATTCCGGCCCGACGCAGTTCAATGATCATCCGAATCTGAAAGGCAAACTGGCTGAGAAAGGAAACTTCCTGCACCATGAAGACTGTAGTTCCAAAGGAAAGTTGGGGAGGATATGTCAGACAGACTTGGAAACGAAGCCTCTGGAAAAAGTCCATAATCTCATTTGGAAAAACAATCCTGGAACTCGGCCAAAGACCTCCAACGATGTTGACGCCTATGGTGGTTTTACGCTCAATACCAAATGAGGCGTATGTTTGATCAATGTCCGTAGAAGAATGAGGGGACTCTCAGGAGGACTTTGAAGAGATACGCAATATCACAACGATCTCATGACCCTTGCAACTTGTTATGCAATGAATAAGTGATCGAGATCGTGGGACCGAAAAAAAACAAAAAAAAAAAAAAAAAAAAAAAAAAAAAAAAAACCAAAAAAAAAAAACCCGAAACGACCAGGGGCCACGACAAAAGACCGGAACAGAACTGCCGAGAGCTAGAGATCCAGTGTAATGGACGACCCCAAAATAAGACCAAGAAGGTGACGCAAGAGACAGAAACAAAGGCTTCTTTCAGACTGTCCATGGAATGAAAGGAAGCGGATATAGTTCCATGTCTTGGAGTGGATGTGTAAGATGCTTTCGCGGAGAGTCTTCGACCTGCGTCAGTCCCGAAATTAGGCCAAACAGAGGTGGCAAAATGGCGGTGGCTTGCAGAAGAAGTTGACTTGGTAAGTATGTGAAGCTTTTTTTAAAAGATGCTTTGCCGATAGATTTTAGACAAAATGGTGCTATGAAATGTTAACAAGAAATGGTGTTATACAATAAAGTTCTCGATACACAGAAATACTGAGACAACGAATTTATCTTCAGCTGCGGTGCAGGCCAAAAAAAAAAAAAAAAAAAAAAAAAAAAAGAGCATGAAGTACAACATCAACGCAAAGCAGATAACTTTACCACAAGGTCTGAAAATAATTCATTGCATTCACACAGCACCAAAAACACACACACACACACACACACACACACACACACACACACACACACACACACACACACACACACACTTCCTGTTTATTTCAAGCCGTAATCTATGTCCCCATATTTCTCTCACGCCATTTTGTTTTCCAGAAACGATCGATCACTCACACCACACAGCCGCTCAATCCACCTGCCATCTCCGTTTCCAATGTGATGTACACTTAGTCACGCAGCATAGGACAGACGCACGCTCTTGCTATCAAGAGGTAGAGGTGGGGGAACATGTCAGTCTTGTTCTAAGCGTTTACCTTAGCCAAAGACAGAAACGACCTTGTCCCAATGGGAGATGGAAGGAGAGGACGCGATGCGTGTGTGGAGGAATCATAGAACAGGGGAGGAAGAAGGCCAAGAAAAAGAAATTTGATGCATCAAATATTTCTGAAGATTTTTTATCACTTCTTAAGATTTTGAACGACTACTGAAAACGACATTTTCCCCTTCATTCCTCTCTTTTCCACCACTACCGTTATTACTACTAGTCTTCCCATTCTTCTTGTTCATCTGCTACAGCTAGGCCTACTTGTGCTGTAGATACTGTTATTTCTTCTAACAGAGCCCGCTGCTGATCCTCCTCTATCTTCTCTTTCCTCCCAACATTACTACTGCATATCTATGTCATATTAATCTCCCCTCTCTTCTTATCTGTATCTCCTCTTCTTCACCCGCTTCATTTCCTCCTCTTCCTTCCCCTACAAGGTCTACTATTACCACTACTACTATCTGGACCCTTTTTCTTGTCAGCCTCCTTCGTTTTTGTCTTGCTGCTAACAAGTGCAGGCTTACAATTCTTTCTTCCTAACAGTTTTGACTCAGCGAATACTTCAAAAATGATTAAGTAGAAAGAGGGGGGGGAGGGGAGGGGGAGAGAAATAAAACGGGAATGAAAAATTAAAGCATGAAATTTTAATTATAAATTCCTTCACTAGCAGCATTTGAGGCCCCATCTTATTCGATCTTGAAAACAGTATCATCCATAGCTACTACTCAGTATATGGGAATCATCTTATTGATTTTGAAAACAGAATCATTGATAATCCGTTGACTAACTCTTCTGAAAAAAGATATATTTGAGTTCGTGGTCCCTTGACATCAAACGAAGATATACCACACTCTATAATGCTATGGCAATTTAACCACCAAGGGTTCAAAAACAAAAATCCAACAACCCACGAAGCAGACAGTGAAGCGTAGAAAAGTAAATGAGAAGAAAACGCTGTAAGGAAATAAGTTGCAGAAATACAAAAATCACTATGTAAAAAGATCAAATGCAGAAGGAAATCTGTGAACCTTGCTTGAGGATCCGTTTAAGGATACAAGAGAGGTAAAAATGTGCTCCACTATGAAATAATCCAAGCAGTCAGTCAAAAGTGCTGACAGCAGCTGAATATTGTGTACAATAACCTTTACTTGGGTCTCCTAGATATGCAGTCTACGACTGATTGACCAAACAATAATGTATTGAACAAATTAGTCCTAAAAAGCGCAGCCTTACAAATTCCGGTCATTAAAATCATGGACTTGGCAACAATTAAAAAAAAAAAAAAAAAAAGAAAAACAGGAGGGGGAATGTGAGTGAAAGGACACAGGACCAAAAAGAAAAGGGCATTATATCATAATCAATATGATAAATATCAAACCCTTCATTAGCAGCATATGGAGGCCATCTTAGTCCAACTTGAAAACTCAGCCATTACATGGCCTACGAATAGACCTTTCGGACACTGATTCTGACTCATCAGTGAGACACGGCTGACTGCGTCGGTGTATACATGCATACATACATACACATACATGGGTACATAAGTGTACGTATAACATACATAATTATGTACATACATACATCCGTACATACATTCACATACACACTATTTATCTGTCTGTCTGTCTGTCTATCTATCTATCTACCTATCTAGCTATCTAACTATCTAGAGAGAACGTTTATCGATGCGCCTGCAATCTGGACTACTGTGCATTGTTGTTGATTTGACAAGTTGATGCATTAAAGTAATTGATATGTGTGTGTATGTATGTATGTATGTATGGTATGTATGTATGTATGTATGTATGTATGTATATATCTGTCTATCTATCTATCTAACTATCTATCTATCTATGCACACATATGTGCATTTGTGTGTGTGTGGAAGAGTGATGCGGGAGGGAACGCGCGTGCGCGCGTCCGTGCGTACATACGTGGGTGTATGTGTGTGTGTAACACACACACACACATACACACACGCGCGCGCGCGCGCGCGCGCGCGCACACACACACGCACACGCGCATACAGATATATATATATATATATATATATGTGTCTCTCTGTCTCTCTATCTATCTATCTATCTATCTATCTATCTATCTATCGAGAGAGAGAGAGAGAGAGAGAGAGAGAGAGAGAGAGAAAACACTTTCCCACTCCTTTGCACTTGAACAAGGGAGTTCACCCAATGTTGTAAGAATTTCATTTTACAGCACTCGACACCCAGACATCGAAAAGAAACGAACAAATCTACTTTTTGACATCAGGCGAAGACTGATGGAGGTGGGGGTATAAAAGGAAGGCTAGAAGGAAGGAGAAAAATTGCTTTTTCCCCTAAATAAAGAAAAATCTGCATTCCTAATCAGCTAAAAAGAGCCTCTCAATAAATCAAAGAAACTCTAAATAAGATAAGAGAAAATTCACGTGCAACAGATGCACAGCAAAAGACATTTGTCGGAGAGAGAATCAACTGTATATACATCAGCGCAATCAAAAACAGTGTAGAGGTTGAGAGAGAAGAAGAAAAAGAAAGAAAGAAGGAAGAATAAAATAAGAGAGAGAGAGAGAGAGAGAGAGACAGACAGAGAGAGAGACAGACAGAGAGAGCGAGGGAGCGAGAGGGAGCGAGCGAGCGAGAGAGACAGAGAGAGAGAGAGAGAGAGACTGGATGGATGCAAAATAGCTGAGCAACTTGATAAATGATGCAAAGAGAAAGAGAGAAAAAACAGAAAAAAGCACAGATGAATACATCTGATAGGACGGATCAATCATAACTGGTCCGCGGGAACATTCATTGCAATGGGATTTTAAGAAAGGGGAAGAAAATGCAGCTCTCTGTTCCAAGCAGGAAGAAAGTGATCACACAGATAGCATCAAAACCGATTCTGGAGAGAGAGAGGAGCTGTTCTTGAGATCCACTTTTATTCCTTTTTAATTACGCCAACCGCTTCAGGGAAACTATTCTCTTTTATTAAGCTATATGAATCTTAAGTTGCGCCAAGCACATTATCATCAAAACAAACCGCAACTGAAAACAAACCGCAACTGAAATGTAACTGACTTTGGACTGAAGCATAACAAAGTTATATATATATATATAAAATGCTGAACAATTAAGTAGTGGAGGAAAACAAGTGCAGGTTAACAATTCTTCCATCATTATAGTAATGACTTGGCAAAGATTAGAAATTCAGAAGAAGAAAAATAAAAAATTTTTTTTTTTAATTATTTTTTTTTGTTTATTTTTAGGAGATAAAGTAAATGGGTAAATGTATATCATAAACATGAAAAACCCTTCACTAGCTGCATGAGGAAACTATCGCAATCCCTCTCAAAGACACATGTATCGCCTGCTCCGAGGCCTTTCGTCCGCTGGATCGGACTCATCAGGGATACACGGCTGATTGTGTCTGTGCTCTTGGCGTCAGATAGAGACACACCACAGTCCATAATTCTGTGGTGTTCCGACCGCCAAGAGTTCGAAAAAGAATCCAACAGCACCCCCCAGAGCAGCCAGCGAAAGGTTGTAAAATTAAACAAAACAAAAGAGTGGAGAGGAAAAAAGTTGTTGAAAACTAAAAACATTACGCAAACAGTATAAAATGTAAGGGACAATCTTTGAGCCTATGCTTGAGGATCCATTTAAGGATGCAAGGGAGATCAAAAGATATGGAACAGTCTGAGTGGTCAGCTCTGTCGTTCAATAACCCAAGCATTGTCAGCGGGCTAAGAATTGTGCAGAACAACCTTTCCTTGGATCTCCTAAGAGATGCAATCACCCACCAATTGACCAAACAATATAATGCTGAACAATTAAGTAGTGGAGGAAAACAAGTGCAGGTTAACAATTCTTCCATCATTATAGTAATGACTTGGCAAAGATTAGAAATTCAGAAGAAGAAAAATAAAATCTTTTTTTTTTTAGGAGATAAAGTAAAAATGGGTAAATGTATATCATAAACATGAAAACCCTTCACTAGCTGCATGAGGAAACTATCGCAATCCCTCTCAAAGACACATGTATCGCCTGCTCCGAGGCCTTTCGTCCGCTGGATCGGACTCATCAGGGAGGCATATATATATAAACCGCTTGCCTTTTGTTTCTGTAAGAAATCTGCCTTCCCCCAAACCAGTGTAAAGATAAGCGATTGAAAAGAAAGATCCAGCGTGACATAAACGTAACATATTTTCAGCATCCATTGGAAAGAATCAGCTGTGAGATCTGTCAAGAAGCCAGATTTCCATCCCCTCACTCAAAACACCACTTCCAGTCTCCACAAAAAGGAGTCGCAGCACTGGACTCACGGGGACACTCAACAATAGTAAAGCAGCTGTTTGGTCCCTCCATAGACAGTAACACAACCTGACGGGACGGAAGACGACGTTCTCGACTGTGACAATAGATGGTTTCAGCGTGGGGGTGAAGGAGGCTATCCATATTGCCGCCAACAACCCCACACTCAACCGGGACCGGGGCAGACACACCTTGCCATCGGTGTACAACACCCTCATTGTTCAGTCACATGACCAGGGGGTTCGACCCGTGGTCGCGTGCACTGAACTCCAGTTCACCCAGTAGCAACACAACAACTGCCGAAGATGACGGACGGCGGAGGTCTGTTGAAAGCTCCAAGTAAGTGCTATTCCCAGCTGAGTGACCTGTCTAAATCCGGTAGTCGCTGGGACTGAAGACATTCGTGGCTGTCCTAATATCGCACCGTCCAACAACAGCTGTTATTACATACCATTCACAATATTCAGCCAGTGCCAGGATGAAAAGAGAAAAGTCCCAGATGAAAGAGGAAGGATGAGATATGGGGAGAGAAGGAAGGAAGACAGAGAAACAAAAGGAAAGAAAGAAGAAACGTTGCGAGTCCCGAAGAGGTTGCTGCAGAACCGATTTTCAAATTAAAGGTGTTACCTAAAGCTTGAGAGCAACATGCAGTGGTCTGAAGAAGCTGGATTACTGCCAGCACTTATGAAGAAAGTCATGATCTGACATTGATTCTCAATGAATCTTTTGCATTTCGTAGAAAACATGTAGAATTACAACAGATTCATTGACGCACACTGCACTGTCGTTCAAACAGGAAAGAACTATTGCCATGTATTCAACGTTCTCCATGCATTTCCAAACTAAATCACTCACACTATCTCATGTTCTGTCTTTTACTCCCTGGTGGACATTTTGACAACTGCTTACACAGCCATACCGTCAGATGGTCCTGTTGCAGAACAAACATCGACAAACATATAGTGAGCAATCAACATGAACTGAAAGCCCAAAGCATTCTATATTTTGCAAGACTGGCTGTAACCATACACTACCTCTTGACGATTTCCACCCCTGTCCATTTTTATTCTCTCTCTCTCTCTCTCTCTCTCTCTCTCTCTCTCTCTCTCTCTCTCTCTCTCTCTCTCTCTCTCTCTCTTTGTGGGTGCCTCACACTGATCTCAAACCGAAAACACAGGTTTACGTCAAAGACTTCTGGCAAGAGGAATGAAACTCGCAAACGGATAACAAACAATTCAAAATCCGTTCAAAACTGAAGGAGCTTTTGCCATGTTCCACAGGCGGTCGTAAAGACGAAACAGTCTTGTGCCATTTACACACAGGCCACTCCTTTTATACATGTTCTTATCTTTAAAAAGGTGAAGAAGCTTCGGGGGGAGCATTCCATGTTTTGTGCCACTCACAGTGAAACATATTCTTTTTAGAGTGTTGGGATTGCACGATGTGAGACATCAACACTTTACAGCAGACTCCATGAAAACTTCGTTCAAAGATATCCTACATGACGTGATCTTTGAATTTCTGAAAGAGATTAACATTTTTCATCTGATCTAAGATTTTGCAAAAGAAAGTTTTTAACGAAGTTTCTGGTGCGTTTTAGAAGGTGCATTTTAAAAGAGATGTGTGAATGCTTTTTTTTGTAGACTTGTGAGTTGATTTTACCGTGGTGACAGCCCTGATATGGCCCTTTGCGGTCGGCTGGGCTATAAGCAACATTACCTTACCTTACCTGTCTCTGAATCAACCATTCTATCAATCGTCCAACCATTCAATCTACCAACCACCCATCCAACAAACCATCCGCCCATCTAAGCAACCAACAAGCCAACCAGCCACCCTTCTAACTATCCCTTCATTCAGCTAGTCGACCAATCCTATTGCATGCTACTGTACAACTTCATCGTCACAACAGATGTCTCTGTGTGTGAATGTAGCGCTGTTCTTCTTAGGATGACTGTGTCGCCATAGTACAGCGCCATCCCAGAGTATCCAACCGTCCGTGCGTGGGCACACGCCTGTATTCATTCACATATACCATCCCTTGTATAAAAAAGCTAAATTCGACTTAGGAGGATCCTCACAACATTGCAACGAGTTTTGTTTGTTTTGTTTGTTTGTTTTTTGTACATTTGTTTTGTATATTTTTGTTTTACATGTTGGGAGTCTTCTTTTCTGACCGTATGTCCATACCGCTTCATTCCTCACAAATTCATCCATTTACTCCTGTTTGGCACAACAAAGTCGGTAGACACGTTTGACTTCTCTCGTTTGGCATCTGTTAGAGGAAACGATTGGCTTTCAAACAAATCACAGAGAGAGAAATGGATGGATGGATGAAGGAACAGCGGCAGAGGGGAGAAGATGATACGAGGAAGTAGGAACGGGAGGGGGAGGGGTGGGACAGGAGTAGTGCGGAGGGAGATGGGACACTGCCAACCATTTCTGTCATTGCTAGTCAGCAAGCAGATAATTTGGAGCTTTCCGACACTCTGTGTGTGTGTGTGTGTGTGTGTGTGTGTGTGTGTGTGTGTGTGTGTGCGCGCGCGCGCGCGCGCGCACACACACACACACACGCGGACAAACACGCACGGACGCTCTCTCTCTCTCTCTCTCTCTCTCTCTCTCTCTCTCTCTCTCTCTCTCTCTCTCTCTAAAACTATTCTTTTCTCCATTGGAACATAGGCGGTATATTGTCGAAGCTTTCTAATACTGATTTTATTGAATATGTGTCATCTTTTGATTTTGTCTGTCTTGTTGAGTCTTTTGTTGATGATTTCCAGTCCACTGTGTTTAGTGATCACACTGTGTTTTGTAAAGCCAGCTTTACGATTTACTGAGCGAGGAAGGAGATCAAGGGGAGTAATATGTTTAATCAGGAATAGTCTTGTGAAATTTGTAAAACAAGTTGTAGTTTCATTATGATAATGTGTTATTATTTGTTCTTGATAAAATTTATTCTGCTTATCAAATGATATCTTATAACATTTATGTACATATGTTCCACCCGAGAAATCACCATATTATTCTGTGTTAAACGTGGATAATGGGATTAGTCAAATTGAGGATTGTATTGTAAATAATATATGTTTCAACGATAAGATGTCAATATTGATGTGTGGTGACTTTAACGGTCGAACAGCAGACATATCTCCAGAATGTGATGACAATATTAAAACGTTTTCATGGTTTGACAAATCTGATTCGTCTACAGTTAAGCGACAGTCTCAAGACAAGGTATTGAATGAATATGGTAAACGTCTATTAAACATGTGTAATGCTTTGGGTCTGTACATTCTTAATGGCCTTTGTTCGAGTGACATCAGTGGTCACTTTACATATGTGTGTGAATCAGGTTGTAGTGTGAATGATTACTTTATAGCATCATGTGAACTTTTTGACTTTATAAACTCTTCTTGTAAATTGTGTGTGAAAGAACGATTGGAATCTGATCATATGCCTTTGGAACTTAGCGTAAATGTCCTAGGAAACAAAATGTGGGTGTGAATGAAAATGAAGAAAGGAGAGAGTATATTGAAAAGTTTGTGTGGGATAAGGATTATGCCTTGAATTTCATAGACACAATGAACTCACAGGAAATCAAATTCCCAGTTATTTCGTGCTATGGATTTAGTAGATGTAAATATAAATAATGCACTTAACTTGTTTAACAGTTCTGTAAAAAGAGCTGCTGACGGTATGAAACGTAAAGTTTGTGTAAACAGAGTGAAACGACAAAATGATTGGTTTGATGCCGAATGTAAAATTGAAAGACAAAATTTACGAAAATTGTTAAGAACATTTTGCAACACATTAGATAAAGGGTGTCCGACATCTATACTGTGTAGCCCGACGTGAGTATAAAAATTTATTACAAAGAAGAAAGAAGAAACAACACAATGATTTACTGTTGAAAAAGTGGTCACAAGTATTGATAGTCAGCAAGAGTTCTTGGAGAAATGTACGTACAGTATTTAAAAAGCGAGTATATAATCAAAACAAAATCACTATAGATGAATGGTATAATCATTTTAAGCATGTGCTGGATAAGGATTCTACGACAGAAACTGAAATTCTAGAAAATGATATGATATGCGACAATGGATATATAGAATATTATGATCGTCCTATAAGTAAAATTGAAGTTGTTGCTGCAATAAGAAAGCTAAAAAATGGAAAGGCAGCTGGCTGGTCCAGATGGCATGATTTGTGAGTTTTTTAAAAATGTTGGTAATGTTGGAACTGATTTTCTGGTTAAATTGTTTAATAATTTGTTTGACAATGGAATTTATCCTGAAGATTGGCAAAAATCATTTATTCTCCCTCTCTTTAAAAAAGGTAATACGAATGGCCCTAACAATTACAGAGGAATTTCCTTGTCTGATATTGCAAGTAAAGTATTTGGTTCTATAATTAACAAGAGATTGTCAGAATGGATTGAAGTAAACAATATAACAGGTGATCATCAGGCAGGGTTCAAGAAAAACTTTTGTACAATTGATCATATGTTCACTCTATTAGCAGCTGTCCAGAAACAATTTTCTAATAACCGTAAGCTCTATGTTGCCTTTATAGACTTCGAAAAGGCCTTTGACTCCATTTCAAGGAAACTTTTGTGGCCGATACTTACAAAAAACGGAATCAAAGGTAAATTATATAATTGTGTAAAATCAATGTACAAAGATGTTAAAGCTACGATAAGATGTGGGGCAAAATTTAGTGACTATATTAGATGTACCCAGGGTGTTAAACAGGGGGATGTCTGCAGCCCAATATTATTTTCACTGTATATCAATGAATTAGCAATAGAAAATATTGAGAAGGGAAGACACGGTGTCAATTTTGGCTTGATTGAATTATTTATATTGTTATTTGCAGATGATATCGTCTTGCTCTCTGAAACTGTCGTGGATTACAAAACCAATTGAATAATTTGCATTCTGCAGCATGTAGACTGGATTTGAAAGTAAACATGGGTAAATCAAACATTATAGTTTTTCGAAAGGGTGGTTTTTTAGCATCGCGTGAAAGGTGGTCGTATGGAAGTTCGCAAATGTCGGTGGTAAATGCTTACAAGTACTTGGGCATATATTTTTCAACAAAACTTAGCTTTACGTTTGCCTGTCATGATCTTGTTAACAGAGGAAAGCGTGCTGTTATAGCTATTTTTAAGCTTGCTTTATAAATTTGAAAGTGTTTCGGTTAAATTATTTTTTTCAAATTGTTTGATGCCCAAGTGCAGCCTATTGCACAGTATGGCGCTGAGATTTGGGGATTGGATAAAGGTCATGAAATTGAAAAAATTACATTTATTTGCTATGAAACGCTTTTTGCATGTGGATAGACGAACCCCTAATGATTTGGTTTATGGTGAGCTTGGCAGATATCCCATTTATGTAAATTCATACGTGAAATGTATTAGTTATTGGCTTAAGCTCGTGCGTATGGGAGAACACAGATTACCTGCAAAAGCATACAAAGTATTATTTGATTTAGATTCCAGAGGTAAGTCAACTTGGGCAACTTCTGTTCGTAAATGCCTTTGTAGTTATGGGTTTTCGTTTGTTTGGTTAGAACAGAGTGTTGGATGTGTCAAAACATTTTTGGCTTGTTTTAAGCAGAGAATAATTGATTGTAACTTGCAAGACTGGAATAGTCATATTAAAAAGCAGTGAGAGATTTTCTTTGTTTCGATTTCTAAAGTCAAACCAGGTAATGGTAGTGGAACCTTATCTGTCGATGAATATTAATAGTTTTGTCAGATCTGCATTAACTAAGTTTAGATTCGGTGTATCTGATATTGCTGTACACAGGCAACGTTACAACGTTCATACAGAATTAGATGTTTTATGTCCATTGTGCAAGTCTGCCCCAGAGAACGAACTTCATTTTCTATTTGTTTGCCCTTTGTTTACAGATTTAAGACAAAAATACATTCCTTTGAAATATTATCGACGTCCATCATTTTTTAGGCTTGTCTTGCTTTTGTCGTCAAGAAATGAGAATGTGGTTTGTGATCTAGCTTCTTATTTGTATAAATCCTTCAAGAGGAGGAGTTACTTGACTTGAATTTGTTTATATGTGCTTGTATATAAATGTGTTGTTACATCAGTTATATGTCAATACCCCCTTCAAATGGGGCTGTGGCCTTACTTGAATAAATTATCGTTATCGTTATCGTTATCGTTATCTCTCTCTCTCTCTCTCTCTCTCTCACACACCACACACACACACACACACACACACACACACACACACACACACACACACACACACACATATCGAGAGAGAGAGAGAGGAGAGAGGAGAGAGAGAGAGAGAGAGTATAAAGCGTCATCGAATAATTATCACAGATGATGGCAATGACCTATTACTAGAACATCATTCTAATGCAGGAAATGGAAAAATCCACTATCTCACCTTTGATCTCCAAAGCCAGATCAATCACAGATTTGGCCATAATAGGGCGGAGTGGTGGGGGGAAAACTAACGGAAGAAAATTTAAATAGTTTTTAACTTCCCACTTGGAGGAGCAGGTGAGGAACAGATGCACGCGTTTAACTAAGGCACTTAGTCTGACTCAAGAAGCTAGGAGACAGAAGGGGGGTTTCAGTAAGAGCCAATTAAGACCTGAACTTGAACTGGAAAAAATGGCCGTTACCACCTGCTTCCTGCCCGCTTCCTCTCTCTCTCTCTCTCTCTCTCTCTCTCTCTCTCTCTCTCTCTCTCTCTCTCTCTGTCTCTCTCTCTGTCTGTCTCCCTCTCTCTCTCTCTGCCCTCAGTCTCTGTCTATCTGTTTCTGTCTGTCTGTCTGTCTGTCTGTCTGTCTCTCTCTCTCTTTCTCTCTCTCTCTCTCTCTCTCTCTCTCTCTCTCTCTCTCTCTCCAGACAAAGGGTTAAAAACTTGCCAGAGACATTTGAATGGTTAATGCCTTTCCAATGAATATTGCTTTTTTTTTATTTGCCTGTCATCTATTTCTGTTATTTCCTGTTTTCCCAAGTCTTTGGACGTTGATTGAACAGGAAGATGTGTGAGAAAGCTGCGTGAATGATAGAGTCTGTGTCTCGGTAATCTGGTTTGATAAAGCTTTCGCTGCCGTTCCTTTTTTTTTCTCATCCCCTAACCAAAACACTGCTGATAACAAACTTCAGGGAAAAATTGCTGTACCGCCGAACGAACAAACAAATGACGTGACAAAACACGACACGTTTCGACCTCTTTGGTCTGTTCAGGCAAGACAAACCACAATGAAAACGAAAAACGAACAATTACTTATCTCCTCAAATTGGACGCAAAGTGAATATGGAATAGAGAGACATGTGAGGATTCCACATCCATTCTGCGCCTAGTTTGAGGAGATAAGTGATTGTTCTTTCTTCGTTTTCATTGCCTTCAATGTTATTTGTCTTGCCTGAAGAAGACCGAAGAGGTCCAAACGAGTTTTGTGTTTGTCGTGTAATTTGTCTTTTTCGTTTGGCGGTACAGCAAATTTTCTTTTCAGTTTGTGTCAGTTTCCGCCTACAGTCATCTCACGTTGAAACTGATGATAACGTTTTCCTTCAGTCATTTACCGGATTGAGATCTACAGCCTTTCAGACGTGGTGTGCAATTGATCTGGATGAAATTCACCAGAAGCGCACAGAAAAAAGATACTCTTAGCCCTACCCCCCCCCCCCCCCCCCCCCCCCCCCCCCGATCCCCCATCCCCCCCCCCCTCCCCTATCCCGCCTCCCGTTTAAAAATATCAACGAAAAAGACATATCAGCAGAAGCTTAAGAGTGAAAGAAAAAGACACAAGGAAAAGAAATTCTTTTCTCCAGAAATACACTGGAGGTGAAAGCAGTATGTCAGGACGTAAAAACACCAGTGAAAAGAGGATCAAAAGGTGGAGGACTACAGCGTGTGTAGCAGGACGTAAAACAATAAACACTGAACGACTTGTTTAAACGTTCGCTGAAAGACAGATGTCATGAGCGTCAACAGTTTCAGGTGATGCCATGATCCAGAACATCACTTGGGGGAAAAGGGGGGGGGGGGGGGGGGGGGGACGACAGCGCGGAGAGTGGAGTGGGAGGATATTATGTCTGGATGAAATTCACCAGAAGCGCACAGAAAAGACTCTACTCTACCCTCCCCCCCCCCCCCCCCCCCGATCCCCCACCCCCTCCCCTATCCCGCCTCCCGTTTAAAAATATCAACGAAAAAGACATATCAGCAGAAGCTTAAGAGTGAAAGAAAGACACAAGGAAAAGAAATTCTTTTCTCCAGAAATACACTGGAGGTGAAAGCAGTATGTCAGGACGTAAAACACCAGTGAAAAAGAGGATCAAAAGGTGGAGGACTACAGCGTGTGTAGCAGGACGTAAAACAATAAACACTGAACGACTTGTTAAACGTTCGCTGAAAGACAGATGTCATGAGCGTCAACAGTTTCAGGTGATGCCATGATCCAGAACATCACTTGGGGGAAAGGAGGGGGGGGGGGGGGACGACAGCGCGGAGAGTGGGGAGAGGATAATACGTAAACATTTAAAGAATGAAAGGAAAACAAAGAGAGTTGTGGAGGACAGAGGTGTAGGGTGGGTTGGACGAAAAGGACAGAAGATGAAAAGCTATCTTTGTGTTATGTTCATTCGCATAGCTTTAGCTGTCCTTGATTTTTTTTTCTCAGTTGGGTCTGAAGCGTGATGGTATGTTTAGTCAGCAGGTATAAAACAGAATAAAAGAAAACAAACGAAAGAGAGTTACGGAGGACAGAGGACGAGGTTGGATGAAAAGGACGGAAAGTGAAAAATTATCTGGGTTCATTCACTTGGTTTTGCTTATCATTGATCTTTTACTTCAGTTAGTGATGGTGGTAGGCGAGTATTCTACCACTAGACCTAAAACTCGTTTAAATGAGCAGGTGTTTTCTGAACAGGTGTGGGTAGGTTATGAAGAGAATAGAAGTTGCCATGCTTTGTTAGCTTTATTTCATGGAGTTGACATATCATTGACAGGAGAAATCCGATTTTTTTGGAGAGGGAGAACACAGAACCAGATCAGAGAGAGAGGTATAAAGAGAGATAAAGAGAAGAGAGGAAAGAGAGGAGAGAAAGAGAGATTGAACGGAAGGACAGACGAGGTTTGATGAAAGGACGGAAAGTGAAAAAGAGAATCACTTGGTTTTGCTTATCATTGATCTTTGGAGAGGGAGATGGTGGTAGGCGAGATTCTACCACTAGACAGAGTTTAAATGAGCAGGTGTTTTCTGAAGAGGGTAGATGAAGACAGAGTTGAGAGAGAGTTAGAGAGAGAGAACAATATCAGACAGGAGAAATCCGGTGATACTGGAGAGGGAGAACACAGAACCAGATCAGAGAGAGAGAGAGAGAGAGAGACAGAGACAGAGAGAGAGAGAGAGAGAGAGAGACAGACAGACAGACATGACAGACTGACAGACAGACATGCGCATCAGAGAGAGAGAGAGAGAGAGAGAGAGAGAGGTGTGTGTGTGTGTGGGGGGGGGGGGGGGGGGGGGGGGGACGGAGAATTCATAACAAAGCATTTCCTTCTATGTTTGTCTATCAAAAAGCTTTGATTGCAGGACAACTGTAGCCGGTAAGTATTTTGAGCCCATGCATCGAAAATCCGATGAAAAGACCAGGATGACATAGTGGCTGATGAGGGAGAGCAGGGAGAGCAGGGAGAGCAGACAGATTTGTACGATGGACAGGAAAGGTGCCAAACTGGAGTACATGAGGTGGAGATTTCTTCTACATTTTTCAGAGAGCTGAGACTTTATTAATCGCTTTATCTTTGGGATTCAGCACTTTCAGAGAAGTCAGGAAGAAGATGAAGACAGCCGTGGAAAGCTGAATAGAGGAGCAGTGCGAAGAATCGAGGAAGGCATGGAAGTAGGGAACAGCAAAGAAGCCTACAACACACTCAAGACCCTCAATAAGACTAACCAGACGAGATCAGCGGTCATAGAAGATAAGGAATGCAAGCTATTGACAGAGAATGAAGAAGTCCTGAAGAGGTGGACAGAATACTGTGAAGGCCTCTACAATTACCAACTCAACCCGGACACATCCATTTTGCCGGACACCACCGACGACCTGCAGACAGTGAGAACGGTCTCCAAGTACTGAAGGAGGAGGTTGAGGCCGCGATAGAGTCTGAAGCCAGGAAAATCCCCAGAAGTGGACAATGTCCCAGCTGAGCTTGTGAAATACGGAGGGAAAGAGACCACAGAGGCTCTAACAATGCTTTGTCAGAAGATCTGGACAGAAAAGAAGTGGCCAACAGAGTGGACCCAGTCATTGGTGATTCCCTTACCCAAGAAAGGCAACCTCAAACAATGCCAAAATTACAGGACTATAAGTCTGATCAGCCACCCCAGCAAAGTCATACTTTGCATCATCCTCAACCGACTGAAATCCTAGGCTGAGGAACTGCTATCAAAAGAACAAGCAGGTTTTAGAAGAGGACGGAGCACTGTGCAACAAATTTTCAACTGCGGAATCCTGATTGAAAAGCATCTACAACACCAAAAAAGACCCTCTTCCACAACTTCATTGACTTTAAGAAGGCATTTGACCGGGTGTGGCACAACGGCCTATGGCAGGTTGTCAGAGACTTCAACATTGATGAGAGGCTCGTCCAAGTCATCCAGGCCCTCTACGAACACTCCAGCAGCACAATACTTCTCAATAGCCAGCAGGGCCAGTTCTTCCCGACTACAGTCGGAGTCAGACAAAGGTGCCTACTATCTCCAGTCCTTTTCAACATCTTTCTGGAGAGAATCATGCAAAAGACCCCCTAAGACACACACACACACACACACACACACACACACACACACACACACACACACACACACACACACACGTATTACTTTAAATGAAATCCTGACTATACCTTGACAGACCAGAATCAATGCCAGAGAGAATAATAACAGCTGAGGGTTTGTAGGACTTTCTCTCTCTCTCTCTCTCTCTCTCTCTCTCTCTCTCTCTCTCTCTCTCTCTGTGTGTGTGTGTGTGTGTGTGTGTGTGTGTGTGTGTGTTGTGTGTGTGTGTGTGTCTGTGTCTGTGTGTATGTGTGTGTGTGTGTGCGCGCGCGCGCGTGCGCGCGCGCAAGCGTGTGTGCGTGCGTGCGTGTGTGTGCGTGTGAGTGAGTGTGTGTGATGTGTGTGTGTGTATGGTGTGTGTGTGTGTGTGTGTGTGTGTGTGTGTGTGTGTGTGTGTGTGTGTGTGTATGTATGTGTGTGTGTGTGTGTGTGTTTGCGTGCGTGCGTGCGCGCGCGCGCGCGTGCGTATGTGTGTGTGTGTATGTGTGTGTGTGTGTATGCGCGCTAGGGTGTGTGCGTGCGTGCGTGTGTGTGCGAGTGAGTGAATGTGTGAATGTGTGTGTGTGTGTGTGTGTGTGTGTGTGTGTGTGTGTGTGTGTGTGTGTGTGTGTGTGTGTGTGTGTGTGTGTGTGGTGTGTGTGTGTGTGTGTGTGTGTGTGTGTGTGTGTGTGTGTGTGCATGCTCTCGCCTCTCCATCAGTCTATCTGTCTGTCTGTCTCAAGAGTGTTGATATAGGTGTAAACCTACTGTAATTACTCCTTCCCCAGCTTCCATCGTTTCCATCTCATCAAGCCTTGTGCTAGACGCTGGCTGAGTACTGAAAATGATAGGGGAATCCCCAGGCTAGACTGTTCTGACAGGAGACACCATAATATCTTCTGTCTGGTCTGGTCGTGATATGTATGATCGGACCAGACGGGGAGGGCAGAACAAGGGGCATATGAGAGGAGAGGGGACTGCTGGGTAGAAGGAAGAAGGGAGGATGGAAGTGGGAAGGTAGATGGAGGAGGAAGGGAGTGATACATCTGCTCACGTTTGCTTGTAATGCGGAGGGAAAAGTTTTAACAATGGGCAAACTCCATCTTCGTAATGATTTCTGCAATGGTTTTATTTTCTGACTGGATGCTGAAGATAATTTTTACAAGATTGTCTGGAACATTTCTCCTTCACTGTCTCATCTTCCATACGCTTTACTGGATTACCCCACACTGCTCGTTCTGGTTTCCTCAAACACAGCATACCCGAGGCTGTCATATCATGGCACCATTGCCGGGTGTCTGTAGGGAGCATTCAATATGAAGTCATGAGGCAATCTTCCAACATCTGCATCTGGAGGGCGTCACCACTTTCATCCAGTGAACGTCTTCATGAATTTGTCAGTGCTGACGTCTTTGACACGAAGTCACTACAGACATAAACCTGGCCAGGAAATGAACATTGAGGTCAACACATGACCAGGGCATCTAGGGGCACAGAGCTTGATACTGTTTAAAATGGTACTCAGCCAATCAAAATGGTAGATGGCCAATCAAATTCCAGTCTGAAGAGGTGGCGCGCTCCATCTGACTCGATAATATATCCCAGCGTCAACCAGACTTGAGGGACATCCATACCTAAAATGTTGGTAGGGGAAATTTGAACAGAACTCGCTGAGGAGCATCCATTCAAAGAATTAAACTTCCAGCTTCAGACCATAGCATATATTCAGCTCTGGGTAGCAGCTTGCCAAGACGTAAAACGGATCACAATGAAATACGTAAACAATACAGTGGTATCCCAGCTGCAATGCAGCGACGCTTACCACTGCACAGTGATAGCTTGTCACTCAGTCAGTCTTTTCTTGAAATCCTTTACAAAAACAATTACGTATTCCGTATTCATATTTCCCATACATGTGAGGAATAACAATTGTATAATACATCACGGACTCCCAGTTCATTTTCCCTTTGTTTTCTCGACGAACTAATGTTTTATGTGCTTTAACAGTAACAGAGAGAGAGAGAGAGAGAGAGAGAGAGAGAGAGAGAGAGAGAGAGAGAGAGAGAGAGAGAGAGAGAGAGAGAGCTCACAGCTCAGAGTACACACACATACACACACACACACACACACACACACACACACACACACACACACACACATACACACACGGGGCGCGCGCGCGCACACACATTTTCACACACAGATACATCCTTGTACAAGTGTGCTTACAAGGCCAACAAAAAAAAAATCCTCTGCCGACTATCCAACCCCTCCGTCTACCCGTCTGCTTCTCCCTGCTATCTGCTCACACGAAGAAGACTGAAACTGTTGGCACCCACAGTGTATGGTTGTGAAGGTGCACTGAATATCACCAACGCGGCTCAGCAACAGCACAGCGTCTCCTCTGGTGGTAACCTAATGCCGACCTGGAATTGCTGTGTACTGACGGTGCTGAGACTGCAAAAGGACGAACATGGATGTGTACGGGCATGGAGAAGCCAGAATGAATGATTGACGTGGGAGTAATGGCAGTAAGATGGGGGAGGGGGCTGAGAGGGGGTGCATGGAAGATGATAGTAGCAAAAAAAAAGAGAGAAGATGTCAGCGTTTCTTTGGCTTCAAATCAACCTCCGCCTCTCCCTTTCTCCTTTCAATATACCCCTCCCCTTCCATCTCTTTTCATTTATCCCCCCCCCCCCCCCCCCCCCACCACTGCCAAATCCACTCAACTCCCGTCCATCCTTCTCTCCACTCACAATTTCTCAACAATTTCGCATTTTCATCTATCTGAATTCAGGGCACGTGCAAGAAATCTCACTGACGAAAAGCCGCTATCACTTGCATTGCAGATCCTACTTCGTAAAACGCAAAACGCTGACATCTCTATTTCCTCGTTTCGATTTTCACCTTTCTCCTTGTCTCGTTATCAGTGGTCTTTGCTCTTTGATTTTTTTTTGGTCTGGTCCTTGCTCACATTTTGGTTGTTCTTTTCTTGCAAACAGAAATGCTCCAGCGACTAACACTACATCACACCACAAATTCATGTGCCAAGGCCACAAGTGACGTTTTGAGAATAGCTGTATCTATACCTTTCTACACACATCAATCTATCAACATATTTATAATCTATCTATCTATCTATCTATCTATCTAGGTAGCAGTATTTCAAGGTAGGTACAATCAGTTTGTTCTCAGAAACTTATTTTGATGTTTTTATTATGTATGTATGTGTGTGTGTGTGTGTGTGTGTGTGTGTGTGTGTGTGTGTGTGTGTGTGTGTGTGTGTGTGTGTGTGTATGCGTCCGTGCGCGTGTGTGTGTGTATGCAGGCCGGTCTGTAACCTTCGTTTTGCACACGATATCGGGGGGGGGGGGGGGGGGGGGGGGGGGGGGGGGGGGGGGGGGCAACAACACAGAGCTCCAGGATCTTACAAACAGACTTGTCACAAGAGCAAGTGCCTACGGCATGGAGGTCAGCACAGAGAAGTCAAAGGTCATGGTCAACAGCACGACTACAACAGTACCAACGTAACCATGAATGGTGAGCCCCTGGAAGAAGTGACCAGTTTCAGGTACTTGGGAGCAACCCTGTCCAAAGATGGCACCTGCACAGCACAAATCCGAATCAGGATCAACTCCGCATCAACAGTGATGGCCAGACGGAACAGAGTATGGAAGAGCAACATCAACTTCCACACAAAATTCCGGCTCTACAAGTCACTAGTGATCTCCATCCTCTTATATGGTTGCGAGACATGGACACTGATGGCCGAAACAGAAAGAAGAATCCAGGCGTTTGAGACCAGGTGCCTGAGGGGAAACTACTCCGCATCTCCTACAAAGAACACAAGAAGACCATGATTATGTGCGGAACCTGGTCACTAACCTAGTGGGGCCCCACGAACCACTTCTGGCAACCGTCAAACGCCGAAAGATGGCATGGTTTGGCCATGCCATTCGTCACAACACTCTCTCCAAAACCATCCTTCAAGGTGCCGTTGAAGGAGGGCGCAGACAAGGACGGCAGAGAAAGAGCTGATCCGACAATATATAAGGACTGGACCAAAATGACCATGCCAGATCTCCTCAAGACAGCCACCAACAGAATAGCCTGGAGAGAAATGGCGGCTGCCTCATCACGTCCCCCCAACGACCCAGCGGTCAGGGGAATGACTGACTGACTTTAAGACACTTAATCACTGTGTGTGTGGGTGTGAGGCTGGTTAGGGATGAGATGGGAGGGAGGTGTGTTGGAGGGGGGGGTAGGGGTAGTAGAGATGCGTGCGTGAGCATTGAATGTGTTTAGCAATGTCGGACGCAGTGATATTTCCTCTTCCTGGTGCTTATGGTCACTAAACACGTCAAATACAGTTATCCGGACGACGAGAAACCCAAGCAACCACCAGTCCTAGGACATAGGGAAAGGAACTGGCTGTCTAAATGCTGGGTGATATTCTGTGGAAGGGACTTATCAGTTTTCTCTCTCTCTCTCTCTCTCTCTCTCTCTCTCTCTCTCTCTCTCTCTCTCTCTCTCTCTCTCTCTCTCTCTCTCTCTCTCTCTCTTTCCCCCCCCCCCCTGCTCTCTTTCTGCCTCTGTATCTGTCTCTCTCTCCGTCCATCCCTTCTTCTCTGTCTTTCCGGTTTGATACTGTGATCAGTCTGTTGTATTTAGTTTTTTTTGGGGGGGATGCAATTAAAAGAAAATTATATGGGTTTAATTTTCAGAATGTTTTTCATTTATGTATCTGATTTTGCAATGATCTCCCACACACTTATCACCCTCCAGCCTCCTCCTCCACTCCAAAAAGAAGTATTCGTTCGCCCTTTTTTTAAATTACCGTGATGTGTCTTTAAGCTGGAATTAACTGATCTTTGAGGCAAGCCCCTTCTGAAAGGAGAGAGGAGCGCGGTGTCTGTCTGTCTGTCTGTCTGTCTGTATGTGCATGTTTGTATGTGTGTATGTATGTATGTATGCATATGTGTATGTATGTATACATGTCTCTCTGTCTGTCTGTCTGTCTGTATGTATGTATGTATGTATGTTTGCTTGTTTGTTTGTACCTATGTTTCCATGTATGTTTGCAAGTACGTTTGCATGTATGTATGTATGTATGTATGTATGTATATACATATGTATGTATGTATATATGTGAGTACGCACATGAGTATGCATGTGTGTATGTATGTATGTATGTATGTATGTATGTACGCATGTATGGATGTCTTTATGTCTGTCTGTTTGTATGTATGTCTATGTATCTATGTATGTACATGCGTATGCATATATGTATTTATATATGCATGCACACATCTATTGAGAGAGAGAGAGAGAGAGAGAGAGAGAGAGAGAGAGAGAGAGAGAGAGAGAGAGAGAGAGAGAGAGAGAGAGAGAGAGAGAGACAGTGACAGTAAATCATCCTCACCAAACTTCAGCACTCCTCGTGAAAACCTCGTTACAGAATTCAATGATGTGGAATTAGACATCAGCCACGTTGCACGGGCGAACTGTGGAACCCGATAAAAGTCAACACAGATGCAATTTTCACGCTGTCATCGTGCGGAATATAAGCAAGACAGGTGGAGAGAGAGCGAAGGGTGATCGTTCATTACTCATAAAGCAGTTGAGTACATGCCAAAGTGCACGTGGAAATGGCAAAAGGAGGAAGAGGAGGAGGAGGAGGAGGAGGAGAGGAGAAGAAGAAGAAGAAGAAGAAGAAGAAAGAAGAAGAAGAAGAAGAAGAAGAAGAAGAAGAATTCAGTAACAAAAAGAACAAGAGATGCAGACAGACAAATGCAAAAAAGAAGAAGAAAGACTTGAAAAAACAAGAAGACAAAGACGAAGAAAGAGAAGACGAAGAGAAGAAGAAGAAGAAGAAGAAGAAGAAGAAAGAAGAAGAAGAAGAAGAAGAAGAAGAGGAGGGGAGGAGGAGGAGGAGGAGAGGAGGAGGAGTAGGGGGGGGAGGAGGAGAGGAGCAACAAGAAGAACAAGAAGAAGAGGAGGAACAAGAAGACGAAGAACAAGAACAAGAACAAGAAAAAGGAAACCAGAGAAATATTATGATAGAGATCTTCTTCTTCTTCTTCTTCTTCTTCTTCTTCTTCTTTCTTCTTCTCATTCTTTTCCTGTCACTCTCCTTCTCTTCCCCTTTACCTTTTGTTGTGCTTCCCGATTCTTTTACTCCTCCTCCCCCCCCCCCCCTGCCCCTCCTCCTTCGCCCATGTCTTTATATTCCCTCTTTCTATCTTCTCTAGCCCTGGTGGTATTTCTGTTTCCAGCCGCGGTAAAAAAAAAAAAAAAAATCCTGCCGTAACTGCCATGTTCCTTGTGTCTATTCTCACAGCAAAGGCAAGTGTCTCTTGTGATTTACGTGAGGAAAATGGCGGAACTGAGCGCGCATTATGTTGGTTCCTGCTACGCCGGAATGGAGTGGGCAGGTGAAACTGGAACGCGTCTGTCGTGAGAGGTCGATCATTCTGAACATAGGCGTGAAAGAAATATGGAATATAGATAACGGATAGATTACCTTCCCCTCCCTTCGAGTGCGTTTGTATGCATGTGTGTGTGTGTGTGTGTGTGTGTGTGTGTGTGTGTGTGTGTGTGTGTGTGTGTGTGTGTGTGCTACTAGAATGCAACATTTATAATGTTTTTGTGTGTGTTCTCTGTAGTAGTTTTGATGATCATAATACACGGTGTTTTACGTTGGAATGTACGGCAGCTCAAGTCTCTGCACAGCGCTTATTTGTATAACATCATGGTGTTCCTTTTCTATGAACTACGCGTACTTTCGGGGCGCCATGTACAGTTCGTGTCAAATTTCTGCAAACCACGGCCAGACTGTCATCTCAGCATGGTTAAAGTTTCGATCTAACTCAGCACAAAGCCTTGGGAAAATGTCTTACACATCAAGCATGGAGTTCTGTTTGCTTTCTTTTATTTTGTCGGCAAGCATTCCATAAGATGTCTTGTCAGGATTTGTACTGTCTGCCTGTAATTTTTCGGTTTAACGATGGTGTCTTCTATCATGGTGGCTTCCACTGTCCCCCTCTGCAGCAGCAACCAGTTGTTTTATGCTCTTAGCCTTATAATCATTTTGATTGGACTTGCTGTATTACCATTTTGTTGTTCTTAACCCAGACGCAGTCTCAATACCTTGATTAGCCATGCCTAGACCAGTGTTGACTTCAAGAGATCAATGAAGAAACGGGTATTTCTTCCGATCCTTCCTTGGAGTTTTGTTACATTTCTCCCAACATTCGTCAAATCGGGCTAGTACTGAGCAACACTCAACTGTCTCTTTTAAGGTATGTTATATTATACGTAGAAATCTCTACTATCATCTACCATTAACAACGGTCTTCAAACAGTTCCAGGACTTGTTTTTGAAATGAGATAATGGACCCTGTTTCTTCTTTCTTCTTCTTCTTCTTCTTCTTCTTCTTCTTCTTCTTCTTCTTCTTCTTCTTCTTCTTCTTCTTCTTCTTTCTTCTTCTTTTAAAGGCTTTTGTCTCCAGGCCTATTTTAGACATCCTCTCCAACTTTCCCCTCAGAATTACAGTCTTGATAGAGTAGGAGAGTTCTTACCTTAGTGTGTGTCTGATCCATCGCCAATACAGTTCCAGGCTTGTCGCGAAGGAGGTCGTGTGGCGCTCTGTTGATAAATGAGTCCTTCAGGAATCATCGAACCGCCTGGGCCTTACAGGAATCATTGAGCCGTCTGGATCACTTAAATGTCATCGAACAATCTGGATTCTTCGAGAATGACCGGACCATCAGCACATTAATAAATATTGAACGACAAAGTCCTTCGAGATATATGGAGCCTCATTACTTCAAAAACTCTTGAAATATCCGAATCTTGAAATAATGAAACTAACCAAGTCATTCAGGAATAGTGGATTCATCTGAGTACTGCAAATAGCTAAAGAAATACTGGCCCTTCAAGAGCTATTTCAATACAGGTAACACACCACAAATTCATACACAAGGCAGCAAGTAAAGTTTCGAGTGTATCTGTATTTAACTATTTCTGTATATATCTCTATCTATATGATTATTATCTATCTATCTATTTATCTATTTCGTTTGGTCTTTCTTTTTTTTTTCTTTCTTTCTTACGTTCTTCCTTTCTTTCTTTCTTTCTTTCTTTTGTTGTTCTTTCTTTCTTTAATTCTTTTTTTCCAGGCAGACAAGATTAGTTTGTTCTGAGCAGATTTATCTTGGTTTGTGACTAAGTCTCCAGGCGGTGTGGGGAAGCCCAGGCGATTCAGAGATAGTGTCACCGGTTAGTTTTACCGCCTGAAAAAAGATATCAGAAAGGGTAGTGGTACATGTATTTATAGACTGGGATTGATGTCAACAGTAGGGATCCTGTAAGCTGAATGAGACGATTGGGTCTGACCGTTCTGCAAGAGCTGAGACTTGAATGTTCATTTTAACACCAGGCTTTTCCTCCAAAACGCTTGTGTGGATATAAGCGCGTTCGGATCATGGTCCTTAACATGGCGTTTGACGACATCCTGCTTGCTTTTGTAAACACTGAAAGAAAAAAGAGACAAGCTCACTAGCCCTCTCTCCTCTCTCTCTCTCTCTCTCTCTCTCTCTCTCTCTCTCTCTCTCTCTCTCTCTCTCTCTCTTCTGCGTGAGTGAGGGCGATCGATTTTAGTGGGTATCTTGGAACCACAGAGCAAAACGATTTCACAACTTTGGTGAGGATATCCACAGTGAGTGAACTTTTATTCCGTAAAGGATCCCTCTTGGCAGCAACGAAAAGCTTCCCATGTGATCTCTTACAACTGATGACAGTAAAAAATGTTCGTCTTCCCTATCTAAATATCTCAACAAAACAGCTATTTGATTCCATCAATTAACGTGCCTTTTTTCCCCCCAGAAAAGAAACACTAGCAATGAATCAATCTATAGAAAGCCATACAAAAGTGATCTATCCATACCAATCAATTTCCTAAAGAGAACCTATAAATGGAAAACAAGAAAGAGAGCTGAGAACAGAACGGAAGGAACAGAAGTGCACAGGAATGACAGGGAACAAAAATATAAGTAAAGGCAGGAATGGCAATTCAAATGAGAAACAAAAAAGAAAGAAAATACAAAGAAAAAAAGGGCAGAGAAGAGAAGAAAAAGAACAGAAATCGAAAAGGAGAAAGAGAGTACAGAAAAAAAGAAAACAATGAAATGTGCAGATAAGAGAGAGAGAGGGGGGGGAGGGAGAGGGGAGAGAGAGGGGGTGGGAGAGAGGGAGAGAGAAAGAAGAAGAAGAAGAAGAAGAAGAAGAAGAAGAAGAAGAAGAAGAAGAAAAAGAAGAAAGAAAAAGCAAAAGCAGAAGAAAGACGTTGGGGTGCAAGATGAAAAGTTGTGCGATTATTTAAGGGAAAATGAAATTATTCCCAGTAGAATCCTCAATATTAAAATGCAACATTTAGTTGACCCATTTTCATTATGTCTCTATCTGTCTGTCTGTCTGTCTGTCTATCTATCTATCTATCTATCTATCTATCTATCTATCTATCTATCTATCTCTATGCTTCTATCTATGCTTCTATCTA
>JADBJO010011070.1:45000-52500 GCA_016801955.1 Conus betulinus
GACATGGAAGAATAAAAATGAGGGAAAGAATCAATGACGAATACTGGTGTCAAGCTTTTGTCTTTTTTTTCTGTGTGATCCGTGCAGTCTCCTGAACGAAGCTATCATGTATAGACAGCCAGATTTTCTCAGAGTATGTTTCGTAGATAGATAATTCCAGAAGAGGCAGCTGTTGAATTCGACTTCAGTGGATGGAAGCGGGCAGATATCATTTTAAAATGAAGGCACGGAGTCAATGGTATTTGTATCCACGATTATCAGTGACAGCTGTTCCACATGCCTTCCGATAGCATTCGCTGCAGAAGCGTTACAACGGACATAAAAAAGAAACTGTTCAGTTAACCCTTTCAGCGCCAGGTAGCGGTATCTCTACAGCAGGGGGTCGGTGTTGAGGCTGCTGTTCTATGCCGACTCAAGGGACGCTACCCGAACATAGCCCGCTCTTTATTACAGGAAGAAGGGAGATCTTTGATTTAAGACTACAGTCATTTTTGGTTTGGTTTTGGTTTTACGGCATAGAAGGAGTTGAAGAAAAAGTTTAAATTAAAACACTCTGAGAAAAATGTAGGGTAGAGTAAAGAGTAGAGGGCGGGAAAAACATAGTTTCGTGTGTTACCTTTTTTTTTTTGTTTGTTTGACGGAAAAGCAGTATGTACATTCGAGCGCACGAGTTGAAACTGGATGCAAAAGAGGAAAGTCGTTGAGTGCTGAAGGTGTTGAAAGCAGAAGGTGAATCGTATCAATATTCATCTTTAACATTCACACCTGCTACAGATGACGTAGCGGATAACCATCCCAGTGAGACAGCCAGGGGACTGAATCTATCCAGCACCACACTAATATCCATGAACGAGAACACCTTAAGATGGCCAGCAAAAATGACCATTTGTACGTAGGGAACCGGCAGGTTTTAAATTCGCAATGTCAGACCACAAACTCTGTGCAGCACCACTAAGTTACCTAGACGCCAGAATGACAGCAATGCCGATTTTGAACGCCCAGCCTGTCTATCGCAGGTGATGGGAGTACAATGACATAATACTGATTTTGAACGCCCAGCCTATCTATCGCAGGTGATGGGAGTATAATGACAGCAATATTGATTTTGAACGCCCAGCCTATCACAGGTGATGGGACAGATGCAGAGTGAAGTACGGAAAGAAGAGTTGTTCAGGTCGGAAGGGAGAAGTTGAGAGCTCCACAGATTGTTAGAGACCGGACGTAAAAACACCAACGAAGGGAGGATGGAAGGGTGCAGCAGAACTATAAACATCATGTGCGGGAACACATAAAACAACACGCAATGAAAAAGGGGTGTGAACTTTTTGCTAACAAATCGATGTCATGAGCGTCAACAGTGTCAGCTGCCGGGGACATCCAGAACACCACTTGGAAGAAGGGGTATGTGTGTGGGGGTAAAGGTGTGTGTGTGTGTGTGTGTGTGTGTGTGTGTGTGTGTGTGTGTGTGTGTGTGTGTGTGTGTGTGTGTGTGTGTGTGTGTGCGTAGGAAAGGGCCCAGGGAAGAAGACAATGAATAAAATGAAGCAAATACAAGAAGAAGAGAATAAACAAAAGTGAATTATGCAGGGAGGAGGAAGGGGATGGATTGCATAAGAAAGATGGAAGGGTTGAAAAAAAAAAAGGAGTTGTAAAAAAAGAGATATGATATGTATGTATGTATGTATGTATGTATGTATGTATGTATGTATGTATGTATGTATGTATGTATGTATGTATGTATGCATGCATGCATGCATGTATGTATACAAATATGTGTATTTGACTATGTGCACACACACACACACACACACACACACACACACACATATATATTATATATATATATATATATATATCTATATATATATATATATATATATATATATAATATATATATATATATATAGAAAATATACATCATTTGCTTGCTTTCGGTTGTCCTTGATTTTTTTTTTCTCTGGCTGGATTTGAAGCGAGAGGTAAGTTCATTCAGCAGCTGTATTTGGAGCACTCTACGCGGTGAAGAGTATAAAAAGTGGCCATGTGTTGAGAGTTTTATCTTATGGCGTCGACAGTATCAGCAGCTGGGGAGTACTGGTGCACTGGAAAGGGAGAAGCAAATAGCCAGAGAGAGAGAGAGAGAGAGAGAGAGAGAGAGAGAGAGAGAGAGAGAGAGGGGGAGGGGAAGAGGAGGAATTAAGTGCTGAATCCTGAGATAAAGCGTTCAGTGAAGGAACTCTGGCAAAAATCTAGAATAAGGAAGAGGAGGAATTAAGTGCTGAATCCTGAGATAAAGCGTTCAGTGAAGTCTCGGCTCTGGCAAAAATCTAGAATAAATCTTCGTCTCACATATTCCTCCCCCACGAAAACCCCCCTGTCTATCACACCCACCCCCCCCCCCCCCCCCCCCCCCCCCCCCTTCAGCAACTATTTCATTCTGACCCTTCCATCTGAGTTTCAAAGCATGGTTTAACTACAATTGAGCTGCATTCCAAGCTTTTGTCACACAAATAGTGAAAAAAAAAATCTGTCTTCCTTTGCATAGTCTCCTACTCCCCCCCCCCCTCTCTCTCTCTCTCTCTCTCTCTCTCTCTCTCTCAACTGCTAAACCCTGTACCTCTAGTGCAAAAATATGACTTTGTCATTGCTTGAATTGAATTGAAGAGAGAGAGAGAGAGAGGAGAACAGACAGACAGACAGAGACAGACAGACAGACAGACAGAGAGACAGAGAGAGAGAGAGGGAGGGAGGGAGAGAGGGAGACAGACAGACAGACAGCCAGAGAGAGAGAGAGAGAGACGGAGGGAGGGAGGGAGGAGGGAGAGAGACAGACAGACAGACAGACACAGAGCCAGAAAACAGAGAGAGGGAGGGGAGAGAAGAGAGAGAGAGAGAGAGAGGAGGGGGAGGGGAGAAGAAAGAAGAGAGAGAGAGAGGGGGGGGGGGGGGTCACTTGAGGCGGGAGAAGTAGAGAGAAGAACGAACGAAAGAGAAAGGCCGAGTAAAGGATAGAGAAAAAAAAAAGTAGAAGAACAAAGCAAAACAGGGAGCGAGACACAGACTGACCAGCAGAGACAGACAGACAGACAGAAGACAGCCTGGAGACGAAGGAAGCTAGCGAGGTGGAGACAGACCTACCGACAGACAGACAGACAGACAGACAGACAGACAGACGAGAGCCTAGCAAAAATCTGGTCCTGACTTGCGGAAGAGAACCTTTCATCAAAGCCTGGCGTTACGCCAGATCAGTCCTATTGATATCACCGTCTTGGCCAGCAGTCTGTCTGTTCATGACAACGGACCTGGTTCATGGAACTGCGCCCCCCCCTGCCTCCCCCCCCCCCCCCCCCTCCCCCCCCCCCCCCCCCCCCCCCCCCCCCCCCCCCCCCCCCCCCCCCCCCCCCCCCACCCCCCCCCCCCCCCCCCCCCCCCAATGTGGGGTCGTGTGCCCCGTTTGTCTAGCAACAAAGACATTGCAATGATGCAGAGGTGAGTAAGTCTTTTTTTCTGGCATACGGAAAATTGATCAAGAATCGTGTAGGTAAAACAATATGAAGGATAAATGAATGTCTGGATCATAAATCAATGTTATTGTCATTCTCTCATCGTATCTCCTTCCCTCTCTCTTCCCCCCTCCCTTTTTTCTCCAGGCACATACGCATCCTTCACACACACACACACACACACACACACACACATAGAAAGACACTTTTGGACCTTCTGACACAAACAGTCATGCATGTCGTTTATGCAGAAAAAATAAGCCTTTAAATCTGATTTTAGGATGCAAATGAATGTTACTCTCCAGTTTTCGTTTTCAGAGAGAGAGAGAGAGAGAGAGAGAGAGAGAGAGAGAGAGAGAGTTCTGACAAAGACAGTCATGGATGTCGTTTATTCAGAATAAAGGCCTTAAAATTTGATTTTAAGACGCAAATGAATTTCACTCTCCAGTTTTTCGTTTTCACACACACACACACACATACGGTTTGGTTGCTCATGGCATGGACCGCGCTACAATGCCCGGAACCAGCAGTCAACACATCGGGCCTGGCGTGAGTAGAGTTGGTCTGTCTGACCTATATCAAATGTAGCAGCGCTCTGCACACGAGTTTTCAAATTTAGGGAAACAAAAAAAAAAAAAAAATATATTTATATATATATATATATATATATATATACAATGCCCGGAACCTGAGGAGAGCAGCGGCCGAAACAGACCTGTCGATTTTAAAAACTTCCTTTTACCATCTTATTTTTAACACACACACACACACACACACACACACACACACATATATATATATATATATATATATATATATATATATATATATATATATATATATATTCAACAGCAGATGAGGTCGCCCCGGTCAAATGATGTTAGAAAGAAAAAAATGGTCAACAGCGTTGGAACCCAAACAGAGTCCAGCACTATCGGTAAGCCTACATATGCTGAAGCTGCTGGTTCGGGAGCATCACCACCACGTATCCCTCAATCCAGTAGGCCTGCAATAACACACAGGGAAAATGCAATGATTAAAGGCCCCGAAACAACAAACAAAGCCAAGAATCTGAAAAAGAACATCAGAAGAAAAAAAAAAATCGAATCGCAAACTGTAATGACGTCAAACAAAACCCCGCTGAAAAAGACGCAATAGGCCCCGACCTAGTTCTTCGGAACAAGAGAACGCACATCGAAACCCTGACCCTGATCTCCCAAGTGTTTTGATCTTCATGACTCGGTGACAAATAAAGTAAACAGCAGCAGACTGGGCCAGTCCTACGGATTCGATGCAGTGTCACAAAAGGCGTCTACGATCAAGGATTTGCGACCGTCCTTCGAATCGTCTCGTCAATCTGCTGACAAAGCCTTTGACGCCGTTTTAGTTCACTGTGCCGTGAATGACTTGAAATCAAAATCTCCGATAGAAACCAGCATAGAATACATAAAGTTTATCAAAGACATTTCAAAAGAACAACCTAGAATGAAAATCATCGCAGCAGCAAAATTGCACCATCTAAAGACTCAAGGGGGACCTCTTCAACGCCTTGCTGGCATCAGAGCTGATTGAAGACATCTTATTCATCAGCCACACTAACCTTCACGTCAACGCCTGGCACTTCCGGGACGACCTCCATCCTACTTACAGAGGGGCTAGTGTTTCTCGCCAAGAACATCGGGAGACACATCAAGAGTCTGTTCGTTAATATTAATTTATGAATAATTTCGCTTTTTTCTTTATTTGTTTATCATTCCCCAGCTAGCAACTTACCCGTAGGGACTCAATGCTATATAAAATCCCCAGCAGACTTCTATCTGCATGTACATCAGTGACCACTCACTGGTTGCCTGGAAAACACCAAGATTTCCCTTTCTTTCCCAAGGTTGAAAACATTTGTCTTAACTAGTCTCGACCTAAGTCAAGAGACCTATCCTCTGTTTAGCATCCCCTGGTCTGCCATCACGTGCCTCAGCGTCCAATCAACGACAAGGACCGGTTAGGGATTTAAGCACTGTTCACATAATTATGGTCTATCATTGTGGCCATACTTCCCCAATTCAAAATCTCTCTCTCTCTCTCTCTTTTTTTTTTTTTCAATATCTCCACCTGTACTCCTCAACATGAAAATTCACTTACATTTTACATCCAGTACATTCATGACAATACACATAACACCTCTTGTAATGAAAACGACTAAAGTACAGCGAACAATACAATACAAACAAAACAACAACAATGCAACACGGTAGAGCAAAAAAATATTTTACAATATGATTAAAAAAAAAACATCTTCAATGCAAAATAATTCAAACCAAATAACTACAATGCAATACGATGCCAGCACAGCAAATTAACACAATGACTCAAGACGTTTAACAGCACCCTGTTCTTTAGTTCTGTATGTGCGCGCAGGGTAGAAAACGTGTGGCTCAGTTATGGACGTCGCTGGCAAAGGCCTGAATTAAGTGCACGTGGACGCCATTTTCTTTCAAGGGCTTCTCCGAAATCCTACGGGGTGAAACGCTGAAAGTAAGGTCTTTGTCAAGGAGCTGATGTAGGGCTTACATCTCTCGGGAGACTCGTGTGTGTTTTGTCTCTCTCTCTCTCTCTCTCTCTCTCTCTCTCTCTCTCTCTCTCTCTCTCTCTCTCTCTCTCCATCCTTCCATCTTTGTCTTCTCCTTTGCCCACTTGACATCAAGACAAAAAAAATTATCTATCCACCGTCACCACACCAGGTCGCAGTATATATCTGAGTAAACAAAGTAGCAGTGGAGAACAGGTGCAGGAAAACAATACTTCACAATAAAGTCGCCGCCCGGAAATACAACTGCCGTAACTCAAAGTTTTGCATTTTTGAGATTTTTGGTACGCTATAAGAGCAGGGCAAGGGACATAACTTACCCAAGTTCCACTATATTATCATGAAAATAAACATGTTGTCATTAAAATATTTGTACTGTAAGTCAACTCGCAGCAGATTTTGTGGGGGATAAGTCTGCGGTTAACTGAAATACCTCAAATGCATCTGTGTTCCTTCAGATGTGCTATGAATACAATTGTCGTATGTCGGCTTACGGATATTATATTGACGATATTGTTTTCTATGTCTGGACAAACGACGTTATTTCCACTTACACTTTTATTGTATTATTCTGAACTCGTGAGAAAAAAACCCACCTCTGCATGGAATGCATTTTCTTTGCTCTCATACGAGTGTATTCCAGTTTATTCTTTATTTTCACTGTGTTTGGCTTTATTTCTGATTCACATTTTGAACTACCTTATGGGTTTCTTCCAGCTGTTGTTCAGCGCCATAAGCTTGCAAGTGAAGCAGCAAATCACCACATATATATGTAAATAAACTTGAAAATCTCAATGTATAGCAATAGAGTATAAATTTAGTTAGACAATGTTCCTCTGCAAGTAATATCATAACTATCAATGATGTGATGTTCCACACAACATTAATTTTGATGATTACTTTTACAACTGAGTAGAGTCTTACTTTAAAGTTAATTGAATGGAGGAAACTATGCCTGTACCTCCCTTGTGTCATCCTGATGATCCTGCTTGTGTTACTAAGCACGGAGGTTTGGACATTTCGGTCAGTTTCATGCATGGTTTGTCTTATTCACTGAAGATGTCCTATGAGACTTTGTTTGAAGTTGTGAATGTATATGTCTGTGTTGAGACGACGGAAGAGACCGTTGGACAGGAGAATTACGTGACTGATTGTAGTTTACAGTCATCATCTTTTGAGGATAAGGATAATATTCCCCTGAGCGACCTTAGACTTGGCGAGGATGAAGATGACATTCCACTTAACCGCTTCAGACAAGGTGAGGCTGACATTCCACTTAACCACTTCAGACAGAGGTGAGGCTGACATTCCACTTAACCACTTCAGACAAGGTGAGGCTGACATTCCACTTAACCGCTTCAGACAAGGTGAGGCTGACATTCCACTTAACCGCTTCAGACAAGGTGAGGCTGA
>JADBJO010011070.1:57500-65000 GCA_016801955.1 Conus betulinus
CGCAGGCACGCACGCACACACACACACACACACACACACACACACACACACACACACACACACACACACACACACACACACATATATATATATATATATATATATATAGGGAGAGAGAGAGAGAGAGAGAGAGAGAGAGAGAGAGAGAGAGAGAGAGAGAGAGATTGGTAAATATATATATATATATATATATATATATATATATATATATATATATAATAAAGGTAAAACCCTGGAAACACGCTGGACACTGCTCAATGATGTGTGGGTGCACTGCACTGCTGATTCAGAAATTGGCCAGTCAACAAGTACAAAAATAAAACAATAAAAAACACACCAGCACACACACCAGCCATACTATCTTATATATATATATATATATATATATATATATATATATTTATTTATTTATTTATTTATTTGTTTATATACGTATGCGTAGTGAGAGAGAGAGAGAGAGAGAGAGAGAGAGAGAGAGAGAGAGAGAGAGAGAGAGAGAGAGAGAGAGGGAGGGAGGGAGGGAATGCAAGTAATGTCAATTAAAAGTTATATACAACTTCCGGATGCAACAGTTTGAGTTATATTTACCAGAACTAGATACTACATTGTTTAGTTCAAACTAACTTGCCAGTTGACAACTCGGTAACTTTTTTTTTTCTTATTGTGCCTTCTCGTCTAAGCATATATGACTAAAAACACAAAGGATCGGTCTGTGGCTACTATAGGTATTTTGTATCAAGGTTAATGCGTTGCTTTGCGTTGCTCTGCACAGTTTTTTTTTTTTTTTAATTACAGATCACGGGGCTATAAATAATACGATTAACGTTAAATCAAGCCGAATCATGGATATTTGTCCGGGTGTGGGCTATCTTACTGACCAGAACAGTACAGAAAGTACAGTTTTGAAGGTCAATGTGTGGAACTGTGACAGTAGCTTACCATGTTTTCACAGCACACTCTGAGTGCTGTATGGTCAGTGTAACGACTCCACTACTTTCTAAAATGCACATAGAAGTAAGACGACAAATGCATGTCGGTCTTTATCTTCAGAGACTAGCATACTGGTGTGATGATAATCAGTGGCAAACTGTTGTTAGTATGAAAGCAGCAAATTGTAATCCGCAGCAAGATCAGTCTAATTCAAAAGCAGTTGCCTGCAATCGGCATTCCCTTAGAGAACTTATTTTCCAATCGTTTGGAAACAACATGTACGTATTACACACGAACACCCCTTTAGTTAAACTTGATTTTTTCTCTTGAAACATCACAACCTCATCCTAGAACACATTCACAGATATTCAGGATACGTGACAGTACCATTTTGTGCACTATAAACGCTATGGCTGGGTTGCAGAACTGAGGGGACCTCACGGGTATATCATGATGATCAGTATCCTGCAGGCGTTTCGTCGTCTTTCTGGCTGTGAAAAAATTGCGCGCGGTGTGAAAGTTAAATACATACACACAAAAACAAATCAGGAGACTTTCGTGGAGATGTGCTTTGAAGACTTCTTACCAGCAAGCATCTTCCCTACTACATCTCTCTTTTTATCTATTTCAAAGGTTTTGATGACAATAAAAAACTGTATTTTTCTGCAGTACCAGACAGAAGTCAACCATACAAGCTGTCCAGTGGGTTGTACAATTGTTCTCTTGCTCACTATTCAAGCCTCCATGATCATCTAGACTGTAACCTGATGTCAGAATGTGAAGACGGGCGAGATGAGACAGAACGCTGCCCTTTCAGTAGTCCTGAGTGTCATGGCTTGGTGGCTTCAGTCAGTAAATGTTTCAAACTTGTGAGACAGAGGCTAAATACAAACTTTTACTCACGCGGCTTCATGTGCAGAAGTAAGGGTGGCCACGTGGCTTCATTGAAAACAAGAAAAGAACAAGAAGATTTGTTATATATTTTCAGTCGCTTTCATGAGATTGAAATCAACATAAATTATTTAGCAGGCTGGCATGCTGTGCCTTTTCTGTACAGTAAGTTTCGTCAATGGCTTGATGTAACAGTAATTTATAACATGAACCACTTTTCGGTACCTCCATATCATCCCTCAAGACTAATACAAACCGGTTATTTGAGCTCGATGGAATTGTCCACGCACAACTTTACTTCACTTTATAATGGGTATCTATTAATCTGTGAAATTGCCATCTCTTCCCTAAGAAGTTTCAACCCCACATCACAACAGATCATTCACATTCATCTAGATCCATTTTTGCAAATACACGACAGTCTTTGTTAGTTTGTCCAGCTAAACACGTAATAGAATCATTTCTGTTAAAAAGTATCAAAAGTTCTGTGGAAAAGCAGCATCTACATATTTTCATATATCTACGAACATGAGTAATAATCAGGGAAGTCATACAGGCCATAGGAAGATCACTGAAGAAGGATTTGCTTTGTTTACATGTGATGATGATCACTGCAGTAGATTACACTTTCGTCTGTGACATGAGGCAAGACTGTCCTGACAGCAGTGACGAGTCATTTTGTGAACAGAATTCATGCAGCGGTTTTTTATGTTCTAATGCTCAGTGTGTGCTGCGCAGTCAACGTTGCAATGAGTATTCAGACTGTGTTGATGATTCTGACGAAGTCAACTGTTCAATACCAGAAGAATTTCATTCAGCAGCAGTATGGACATGCAAGATGAAACCATTTTACATCAACTTAGATGGCACTGGCTACTTCACTCAGGAGGTAATGAAGCTGAGGACACATGTCCTGACACTCATTATCGTTGCATACGTGAGTGGTTGTACTGTCTTCCTGTCTACACTCGATGCAATGGAATTTCTGACTGTGTTTATGGAGAAGATGAACAAAATTGCAAGATCGTGCCTTGTCCTTACCTCTACCATGTCGAGATCCTAAAATCTGTCTGCATGAAGATCACCTGTGTGACGGTTGGGGTCAGTGCCCTCAACATGATGATGAACTGATGTGTGACATGATCTGCCCTGATGGCTGCATATGTGAAGGTAACTCTTTTCTCTGTAGTAAGCCTTTCCTTGCTGACTTATTTTTAAATCTTCGCTACGTTGATGCCACAGGATCAGGGATGTTGCTCACTGATTTTAAAAAAATATACATCTTATCCATCTCAGCCTGTTTCTTTGTTCTGTAAGCAATATTTCAGGCCTGAGATCCAGACATTTACAGTCCCTTGACCTTGCCAGCAACCATCTAAAAACGCTTGATCTTACTCCTTTTCTTGATCTGCCAAACTTGAGAACGGCGTCGCTTAAAAACAACCCTCTTAAGGAAGTGACAAACAGACGATTAAAGCACGTTCATTACCAGCTACGAACAATAGACCTATCAAACACTCGTTTTGATGCGTTTAAAAGTGAAATGTTTCCGTATTTACATCATATTGAACATTTAAATCTCTTCTTTTTCCAGTATTTGAAACCATTAGCGTGAAGGCTTTAAAACTATGCGACATCTTATTGAACTGGACATGAAAGGGAACCCAGTCAGCAAATTCCCAGTGGTTTTGTTTCTAAGGTCATTTGATTTAAAATTCATTTCATCATCAGAATATAGGTTTTTGTTGTGATGGCGTGCTTCCTCCACGTCGGGGTAAGACAACGTGTTTAACACGTCACGTCGTATTTCCATCATGTAGAACGCTGATTACATCTGAACTGTGTTTGGTTTTCTTTTGGCTGGTGGCTACATCCGCTATTCTAGGGAATCAGATTTGCCTTGTAAGTTCATTTACACTCACGAGATTTGGAACCAAGTTTTTATATTGACATAGCTCATCTGCAGCTTGCTGACATGTGTATGGGAAGCCATGTTGCCATTGCCTTGGTAGCAAATGAGCTATTTCACGGGAGAATACATCTGGTTTGAAAAGTCATGGACTGAAAGTGTGGCTTGCAAGCTGGGTGGTTTTCTTTCCATCCTGTCCAAAGAGGTGTCAGTCTTTACTATCTTGTTCATCACTTTGAATCACACAATTGTTATTTGTATAGGCACATATTCAACAGCATTCCATAAAAAACCAGCAGCTTGTGTTGTGGTGTGGTTTGTTGGAATCATTTTCTCTCTTTAATACCGTTTCTTCCTGGACTGTCTCACTGGGGTCTTTTGGGTCAGTCTGGACTGTGTCGGCTGGCTCTATTTCAAAGCACCAAACTCCCATCAGAATGTCAGGTGGTTCAATATTATGATAGCAGTTAATTGGTCTGCATGCTTTTGGGTACTGCATGCCAAATTGCAATCTACAAAAATGTGCCAAAATGCATAATTCTATTGGATCCCACAAAACAGTGTATTCATTCCTGTAGTCACGTATTGAGAAAAGTGTCTGTCGCAGAGGCTTTTTGCTGTACTTGTTTTGGCATGGCGACTTTTTAGTTGCTAAATACGGTGTGACTGGGTCGGGAAAACATCCTAGGACTCTTGTTGTGTACATGCTACCTCTCAATTCTGCCCTCAACCCTCTGCTCTACATGTGGACTGCGATGATGCAGAAAAAGAGAAAAAACACAGGATGAAAAAATGCTGAAAATGTTAAAGTCAAAACTTAATGTTCGTTCAAAAAGAATCGTTTAGATTTTTGAATTAAAAAGAAACGGTAACTAAAAAAAAAAATCCCGATTATTTTCGGGATATTTGTTACTTTACTATGGACGAGCACACGCTTATTGTTCTTTCAACTCTTTCACTGTTGAAGCATACAGCGGTGTTCATTATTACTTCACTGGGAAGGCCATACAACAGTCAGCTTACTGCATTTTCTTTCCTCTTCAAAATTGACCATTCACATAGCACTAGTCACACTCAATTATTACAACTTTTTGTTCTTAAATGTTACTCATCATAACAAGTAAAACAAAAATGTCGGTGAAAACCAGTGGAAATCTGTATTAGTATATGGAGTATTTAGGCTGCCACACTGTTTTCTCTTAAGTCTGGGCGTGAGAGTAAATTTTTTTTTTTAATTAAAAAAAAAAAGTCAACGCTGAAACGTGGTATGTGTGTAGACCTCAGCTGTCAGTTTATTCCAATGAAAATCAGACACAACCACCGAATTGGTCAGTACCCTCAGTGCTCACCAGTTAGTGAAAACAAATCATAAAAAAAAACACATTTCTAGTCATCTCGTAGAGGATAACAATCATCAAAGCCTGATTACTTATCATCAAGTCTACTTGTCATCTTGAAGAGGAAAATGATTCTCAAAGCCTGATTACTCATTACTCGTCACCAATTCTACTTGTCATCTTGAAGAGGAAAATGATTCTCAAAGCCTGATTACTCATTACTCGTCACCAATCCTACTTGTCATCTTGAAGAGGAAAACGGTTCTGGAAGCCAAATTATTGATTACTCATCACCAATTTTATTTGTCATCTATAGAGGAAAACTATATTCAAAAACTAATTACCAGTTACTCATGATCAATTCCACTTGTCATCTTGTAGAGGAAAACACCTCTCAAAGTCTGATTACTTATTATCAATTCTACTTGTCATATTGTAGAAGAAAACAATCATCGAAGCCTGAATATTGATTATTCATCATCAATTCTACGTGTCATCTTGTAGGGAAAAATAGTTCTCAAAGCCTGATTACTCGTCATCATCAATAAGGGGAATCATTATTAAATCCATTTTCTTTGAAAAATATTTTATTTCTTGAAACATATAGAGAATACTCGTCCAAGCCAAATTATTCCAGCTCAAAGAAAGTGACTTAACATAGTTTTGAACAATTTGATTGCAGCACTGATACCCTGACGTCTTTCAAAGCCATCACATGATTTGGATACAATACGTGCCTAGGCTAGACAGCGTCCGAACTAGTTCCATCACGATGGAAAATAACCTTTTTTGCATTTCCTTATACATCTATCTAGAAAACACAGATGTTGTCCGCACAGACCAGTGAGATCTGAACCGTGTCAGCACTGACGTGGGCCTTGCTTGAGATGTAACCACTAACTATCAGAGAGGCAGTAAATGATACGGGTGGATCGCCGGTTTTACTGCAAGTCCTGACTGAAAAGGATTGCCAAGAGACTGCACCAGCAGACTGCTCAGAGGAACGCGTTCTTGAATATGACAGAATATGACAAGACACACCAAAAAGAAGATTTAGACTCGTCCAAAAATACGATGAGCCCTTGACATTTAGAAAAGACAATACCTCTTTCCTAGTCTATAGGTGACAAACATATGTCGTGACCAACATTGAAAAAAAAAACAGCCCACCACTTTCTCAGGACCTGCTAGGTCAGGTACGTGTACTTGTTACATGTAGACACAACACGAGAAAAATAAAAAATAGATCTTAAAAAGTCATATGCTACGGATAGATTGAATGCAAACACTACAAATCTGCAGCTTATTTTTTTATATTCTATAACATTTCATGTAGCTCTTATCCATATATATATATATATATATATATATATATATATATATATATATATATATATATATATATATATATATATATAGAGAGAGAGAGAGAGAGAGAGAGAGAGGGGAGAGGAGAGAGAGTCTCTCCTCGCTGCCAACCCCCCCCCCCCCCTCCCCTCTCTGGCCTTCGTCCCCGTAACAATTTCTGGTCTTAAAACACTACCCTGCGGGGGATCAGTAGAATGATTTTCACTACCCTGCGGGGGATCAGTAGAATGATTTTGTTGTGCAAACAGTCCATACTTTAGAACAAAAATGGTCAATGGTTTTGATTCTTTACTCGCACTGCATCATATCTGCAACATGCGTGTGTACTCTTATTGACGTCAAGATTTTTACGTTGGTAAGAGCGTACGTTGCAGTGTCTGGGAGAGGCATACAAAGACATCTATGTATTCGTACTGGACATTTGAATGTCTGTTTCCTAGTAAGGGAATTAAGCTGTTCAACTGGCGAGCATTACTCGTTGTGTAGCCAGCTCAAAGAAAGCATCTGCTGAGCGAAGTTATCGAAGACTTTCAATATCAAACATTCTGAACATTGTTGTGTGACAATTCAGTGGTGTGAGAGGTTGAATTAGACATTGTTTGCTAAATGCCTTCAGTCTGGTGGAGTCTTCTACTGCCTGTGGCTGGTGACGAGTGTGTGTGCTTGCAAACTGGTCCACTGTAGGAACTTTAGATCTTGCCAAGGTGCATCGTGGAGTGCATCGTCGTCCTCGTACTGTGTCTTGTGTTTCATCATTCTTGAGTTTATTGCAACAATATTTGCAAAAAAGATCTGAATGGTGCAAGAACTGAGGGAAGTCGAATTTGGCTTCAGAAGCGTCAGTATAAAGCAAGTCTAATGCCTGTTGAGAATAGCGGCTACGCGGCTATCCCTGACGCAGAAATTACCCGTGGAGATGGTTTGCTGTCGAGTCTTTTATAAAACTCCGTAAGGTAGGAAACTGTTCAACATGGTGGTAGTGGACGTATGTTTTATGTGTTCTTTGCTCGGTCTCTGTTTTCTTCTGTATCGTTTGCTTATGAAGTATGTTATATGCATTTGTGA
>JADBJO010011071.1:0-5000 GCA_016801955.1 Conus betulinus
CTTACTTGGAGCTTTCGACAGACCTCCGTCCGTCTTCTTCAGCGGTGGTGTTTGCTACTGGTGAACTGGAGTTCAGTGCACACGGCCACGGGTCGAACCCTGGTCATGTGACTGAACAATGAGGGTGCCGTACACCGATGGCAAGGTGTGTCTGCCCCGGTCCCGGTTGAGTGTGGGGTTGTTGGCGGCAATATGGATAGCCTCCTTCACCCCACGCTGAAACCATCTATTGTCACGGTCGAGAACGCTGATGTTGTCATAATCGAACTGATGTTGCTGGGCGTGTAGGTGGGCGCCCACTGGTGATGATTCCCTTTTGTGTTTCTGTCAAGCGTTTTCGAAGGTTTCTCTCAGTTTCCCCCCCGACATTCTCTCTTCACCAGTCACGACAGTCTGTTTGGTAATGTACTCCAGACTTGTCCAGTTTGTCAGTTTTTGTCCTTGGTGGCGACCAGCTGGCTGTGGATGGTGTTGGTAGGTTTGGGATGTACGAAGAAGACGCCGGTTTAGACGGATTCTATGTTGTATTTTGCAAGATAAGCTTTTCTTTTGAAGCTTATGATTTAGCAAGGTAAAGAAGTAAACCTGTTGTGTCTAGGGTGCTTTGGGGTCTAATCAGATTGTATCATAATTTGGCACGCACATATCAGAAATCTGGAATCATATCGGCTAGCCAAGACCTCTGCTATACAAAACACATGAAAGCTATTACCATTGTTGTGAAGAATTGCAGCGATTTCAATCTGTCTTATTTCTGGCAACTGTTTATATTTAAATAACCGAGGGCGAACCTCCCTTCTTTTGAAAGCCATGTATCTAAAGTAGATGACATGATGATTATTTAAGGAACAGGATACGACAAAAAGCGCATTACACGCCAGTTCTTCTGGTCACAAATCGAAGGCAGTTAATACGTCAAATCATACACTGTAAATTTCAGAAATTGTTAACAAAAAAAAAAGATATTTATGAAATAGAAAAAAAAGTGAAAAAAAGAGAATCGTTAGCAGTACCAGTCATATAAATTATAGTCAAACGACTAATAATATATATATATATATATATATAATATAGTATATATATATATATATATTATATATATGATATATATGGGGTGATAAGCCTTCATATCTGCAGTGGTAGATGATTCTGCCTGGACTGAGCAGTATGTGCTTGAGTGGGTGAATGGGGAATAATAAATGCTTCTCAAATGAACCTTCAGCAAGCTTATGTCTCCAAAGCGGGGGAGACCATCTCCAATGGGGAGAAAGCTCACTAACATATAACTCCTGGTCAGATACCGGTATTTCGCAAACTGATGTTTTCTCCTCAGTGACCCGCGGAAAAAAAAAGAAAAATAGATTAAGCACGGGGCGAAAAATCCTATCTGAGACACGCCTTCGCTAAATATCTCAATCATCTAAATCGAAATATTACCTCCTCCATAAAAGTGTACGATTTTATTTTCACTGACACACATGTAGTAGGCGAACAGCAGTGTTTCCTCTCTGCCTGAAGGATGCGTGACGACAGACATTTTCCCCCTTTATTCCCTGGGATAAACGAGGACAACATCGCCACCAAAGACAAGTTTTGACAATCTAGTAAACTTGGTGTTTAATGACGATGTGTCTTCCATTAGTGATCCTTGTGTCAGTGTTCACCAACATGGTGAACATGGTGGTGTTCTATCAACACGGGCCGAAGGAAAGAATCAACGCTTGCCTCTTCACCTTGTCTTTCAAAGACTTGCTGCGTGTTACCAGTATGATTTGTGTGGGGTTCTGATGTGTTGTACATGTTTGTCATTTAGAAAGGGGGACAACTAGGACCTGTCCGTCAGTTCTTCTGATCGGTTCCTAAGTATGGTGACGTCAAGTCGTGTACAGCGCGTAATAGATTTGAAGAGGTGTTTCTTTTTCTGCATCACTCGACCTCTGCTGGTAAACAGTCTTTGCCAACGAAGGCGACCGGGTTGTGGTATAACTGACAATAACGTCAGTAATTACTGGTGGCTATTTCATTGTATCTGGTGGCTGCTACAGCTTGGTGTGTGTGTGTCTTTGATCCCAAAGATGACAGCATCTTCTATGTGAGCTACCCTACAGACATTTACTTCTAACAACTTACTATGGATGTGATATGCAGCTTTTTTTGTATGGATTGTTCTTTCCTGGTTTCTCTCTGTCATTTGTGTCACAGTCTGTACAGTTGTCTCAACCATAAAATTAAAGAAGCTCTCCAAACGGCAGGAGAGGTCTTATCTGCTTCAAGTTCAGTCAATGCCAAAGATTTTAGCCCTAGCACATACTATGTTGGCACCCTCCTTTCTATTCATTCTGTACATTGCACCGTCTATAGTTTTACGTTCTTTGTTTCTTGTTGTACCTAAATTCAGAGTTGGAGGTCGGTACAACAATCTAGTCTAGGTATGTGGACGGTTTCATGCACTTGCTTCGGCCATAAACAACTCATTCAACTCCTTCATATGTGATGCGTTTGGCAGCAATTTCAGAGAGACAGTGTACCACTTGTTCCCTTTATATTTTCCAGAACAGAAAACAGAAATAACCAGACTACAATATCTAGAAATACAGAACAAAAAACGATTAGTTTAAACAACCATGGCAATAAAACTAAGGTTTTTCCTAACAAAATGGAAAAGATATACACATACACCTATAGGAAATATACCGATCATTATCGGCAGAGACCATTTTGAAAATCTACTGCAGATCACAAAACATCGATGATGATGATGATGATGATGATGATGATGATGATGATGATGATGATGATGATGATGATGCTGCTGCTGCTGCTGATGATGATAATAATAATGATGCAATGCAATTTAAAACCATAATTCAAATATTTGTAGTTTTAAAAAAGAGACAGAGAAGTGACTGACAGCGCGTGTGTGTGTTGTGTGTTGTGTGTGTGGGTGTGTGGGTGGGTTGGTGGGTGCGTGCGTGCGTGCGTGCGTGCGTGCGTGCGCAAGCGCGCGCGCACGCGCGTGTGTCAGTGTGTGTGTGTGTGTGTGTGTGTGTTGTGTGTGTGTTGTGTGTGTGTGTGTGGTGTGTTGGGGGAGTACAGTAATAAACGATAGACTCTCGAAAAGACATTTTGCAGTAGCATCATTCTTATAGGGTTTTTTTTTTCATGTTCTGCACAGTTTTCATCCACAATATTCTACAGCATATGCTCTTTTATTCCCCTTCTTCAATCTTCATGTTCAAGAAAATAGCATGGGACGCATAAGGCAAAAGGCCGGACTGGGACCACAGAGAGGAAGTGATGGTGAAAGGGTGAGAGACGCGTGGTGATGCTGGAGTAGAAAAGAAGAAAAAAAAGCACTCCGTGGGGAATCCAGAGGTATCAACAAGATCATCGGGGTGTAGTGAACTACATGGGGATGCACACTCCAAGGAAGTTTCAGCCCGACTGAATGGGCAGGGCGGGTAATTCACAATCAGCTATATCCTCAGATCTGTATTTGGTGTGCTGCCCTCAAATACAAATCGGGTGACAGCGAGGAATCGGGTGGTCTTGCCTGTCCGTTCTGGCTCGGCGAACATAGTGTGGAACATATCCTGGGTTCATACAAACCAGCGCTTGCCCAGGGCAGGTACACATGGGGTCACAACTAAATGCGAAAATACATGAACAATGCAATTGGTCTATCCAGATGACAACACTTCACCACCCAAAGCTACACAGCGACCACGTTGTATACGCCAGAATGCCAGAAGTCACGGTCTGGACTATCTGTGACACCTAGAGCAAGGCACCAGGGTTTACCGGATAGAGGGATGACTGGAAGTGCTCAGCAGACCTTCCGCTATGTGAAAGCCATCCACAGACCACAGAGAAAACTAGCATGAGAGCGAATTATAAAAGTAGCCCACTGAGTTTCATCAAAACAAATGTTGTTGTTGTTGGTGGTGGTGGTGGTGGTGTTATGTTGTTTGTTGTTGTTGTTGTCGTACCATGGCTAAAAGACTCAAGGGATCGTCCAAACAGCCAAAACACTTGAACATTATGGTACAAATGCATCAGCTGGGGATGAGAACATTACATGCGTGGCTGTTATTAATGACCCCGCCACGTGGGCAGCCACACTCCGACTTCGGGGGATTTTGGGAACCGATAATGTTATGCTAGGAGCTTGTCACGACTGAAGACAATCCCCGCATGACTATGCAGAGCATAACAACCACATTTGATGTAGCCTTGGTGTTCTAGCCTATGTCAATTGGCCTGGCAGAGCCTTAAGCCAAGGCGGAATCAAACAAATGACTCTGATCGAATGACGGTGCCATGTAAAGGCAGGATGGAGGAAGCTCACATCTTCAAGAAAAAAGCCAGCATCCTAACCTGTCATTCTTTGACAAGATGATTTATTTCATTCAAGGTTCCCGAGTCCACGGTAAACGTCTGCAAGACACACAGACCTGATTGTGAATTAGAAAAGTGCGAATATGAAAATTTTTTTTTCCGAAAGTTGACGACAAAGTTCACAACTGTCACAACTGCTTTTAGAGATAAGCACATACAAAAATGGACAGAATTTTTTTGTTTGTTTTGTTTGCATTTTTTTTCTTTAGGTATACTGTTCCAACTTTTAGTTTCAAGAATTTAAATTAGTACATCGACATGGTTGTTATCACTGAGCCATTTGTAAAGAAGTCAAGAATTTTCCAGTATATATCATGGATACACCATTTTTTAGGTGCAGCTCAATGAATACACGTTTTTATTATTTGTTGCGTCAGTCACGCTTATATCAAACTCATACCGGGCCTTTCTAATAAAAGACACACAAGATGAAACGCATGTCAACTGAGATAAGGCTTTGAATCTCTCAGGGTCCCCAGCGTATACTGTAGACGTGTGAGCGCTGGTGTGCGTTCACATCAGTGGGGTGATGCCGCCCATGTTAATTAGAGTGTCCATGGATATCATGAATGTGCATGCGTTGGCGTGTGAGTGTGTGTGTG
>JADBJO010011071.1:15000-20000 GCA_016801955.1 Conus betulinus
TGTGAGGCAGATATGTTAATGTTTGTTCAGTTCTAGCATGCAAAATTGTATTTCGAATCACACGGTGTTTGATGTTCGTAAAATGGTGGAACTATCAGCTCCATCCCTCGCCCATTGCCCTGTGTGAGAGTGCAAAATTTAAAGAGTTTGAAGAAAAAGACATAAGAAAGCTTGATGTACGTGTGACATGATTATGCTTTGGACCTTTACACTCATCAATATGTTGGTGTTGATCTAGACGCAAAGAGACAGGGCCCTAATTCATTGTGTTCAGGTTACATGAGCAAAGGCTCTTGTTTATCATGAAACGGCAGCACATGCTGCACTCACTACATACTAGTTTTTCCCTCCCATCTTCTCTGCCACATCAGTAGTACTGCACCCACGCCGCTCATTGTGACTCCCCACGTCCACAGCCACAGCTCAGCCTGACCCGCCACAGCCTTGGCACCGGTAATCCACAGGGAGCAATCAAAGGCAAGTCGTCACGAGGGAACCTACCAAAGGACACACTGCACTGGTGCTGAGTCACTTGGTTACGTTCAGTGGCGCCTGTTTTGATCTAAAATGCATAGGGCACAACCTACTAAGCCCCCTACTGAAGACTATGCTTGCTTAATCACAGAACCTACATGCGTGTGCTATCCCTATGTATGGCGCAACCACGTCCGTCCAACGACAGTCCACATGAATTTACCGACGCTTGTGACTCCACAAAATCCGACCAAGCCAGACAGTAACAAAGTCCACTATTGTCATTAGGATCTTGACCACAGTTTGACAGAACTATCAGTTTCAGCACCCATCCATAAAATATATATGACCGTAATCCAAGGCCTTGTTTCATCTTTCACACGTTTCCTCCATATTCTGAAATTTGTCACCAGGTTCAGTCTGGAACTTCGAGCAAACGGACAACAACTGGTTTTCACCACACTAATATTTGCGTCCATTAGAACCGTCGTATAGAATCGATCAATGTTGAAGTTCATTACATCATATCGTGTTTGCATGTAAAAATGTCTGACTTTCTTCTGGGTGTGAAAGATTACGTTATTTCTTTAGTGACTGTGACGAGCGTTGGGGGTGGTTTGGTGTATCCTCTAGGGGAAGGAATGTTTTATCTGTTACAGTTATGTTAAAATGTCACCTCCACCCTCTCTCTTACTAGTGATGGAAGGAGCAGCTTCCCGGTACTAGTCATCAAATGACTTTTTTTTTTGCTCACGACTGTTACGACACACACACACACACACACACACACACACACACACACACACACACACACACACACACACACACACACACACGTCTCGTTAATGTTAATACAGGGGCAATCTTGGTTAAATACCTCTGAAAAGTGAGTAAACCATTCAGCAGCAGCAATAGAATTCTGGTTTATTGGTCTGCTTACATAGTTTTTTTTTTTTTCAGAGTACTCTAGAACATCTGGGGATTGCTCGCATTATCTTCCAATAATCTAACTGTCTGCTTTTTTCTGTCCATCTTCTTTTGTTGTAGCAAACTTTTATAATCACTCCGTTTGCTCGTGTACGTTATTCTCAGGATGTCGATTTCCTTATCCAATATATTTTGTTCCCTTTTATTTTTCTTGGCTTTCCTTAATATTCTAAGGGAATGTATCGCCGCTTGATGTTGTTGCTTGCATTCAGAGTCAAACCAGGGGTTGTTGCTAAAACTCCCCATGATAACAGTCTTCAACATGGGACTTGCTGCGCTACCGATAATTTCATAAAACTTACATAGCGCTGCTTCTGTATCCAAACTAATTAAATCGTAAGCTTCCTTAAACATTAAAGAAATGTTTTCAGACTTGAAAGCATCCAAATATTCCTGCAATTTATGGCAGTCCCATTTATGCATCTGAACGGTAGCCATTTTTTTAGTTATACGTACGTTTACCTTTTACATTCTTAAATTTAAACCCAAGTTCTACAGGCATATGTTTTGATTCGATTCTTTGACCGACATTCAGGTTACCAGCCAAGTAAAAAATGCGTCTCGATACTATGAAATAGTCTATAGTACTAGAGCCATTGTGAGCAACGTAAGTATAATTTCCATCCATATTTCCAGATTTTACTCCATTCAGCAGGTTCAAATTAAACTGTTCACAAACCCTTATTAAATAACGACCAAAAGCATTCACCACGACGTCATCTGAAATCCTTTGGTATGGATCAGTCCCATCATATGCTGCACTATCAGTGTCACTAGCATCACAGGGCAGTTCAGCCTCACTGGCATTTTCACTGCCAGTCCTCGCATTCAGGTCGCCCATGATTATCAATGGCACATCACTGTAACATTGCAGAATATCCAGAATACAATGTTCCAAAAGCGAAACTCCATCATAAATATCTGCATCAGTATAGTATGGACTGTGTTTGGGAGGTAGGTATACACCAATCAAAATACAATCTGAATCCAGTCCTGTAAGTTGCCTGGAGAGTTTAAGAACGATACAGTGGTCACATTCTATGTCAATTCGAGAAACAAAGGATGTAAAAACTGTTTCTTTATCAACAAAACTACTCCTCCTCATAGTCGGGCTGTGCGAGCATCGGAGACTCTCACAGCACTTGAAATAAAAACATCGTACATCGGGAACAGGTGCGGAGGGAATTTTTTTGTGAATGTTTCTGTCAGAACAATCAAATCGAATTTTATCAAATAGCATTGCATATCTATTTCGTAAATTGTTAAAGCATGAAAAATAATGGGACAGATTACTCTTGCTGTGTTTGACATGAGCAGGGCCGAATTCCTATATAGGGCTACTGGCAGCAGGGGATTGAAAACAGTCTTTCTTCTTGGAGGAGTGGGCTCCCACACTTTGGAAGGTGTCTGTAAGATGCATCTGTTTGCATTTTATTTTACTGTGTGTAAGGGGACCACGCGCAGGAGTTGGGTGCGGGTGGTTTCATTTTCAATAGTCATGTAGGTGGTATCAAGTGTCTGGTCGGGGACGGGGCTGTCCTGTGACTGACAACAGGGGGACAGGGACATCTTATTCTGACCACTCTCCCTCCCTGCAGTCCCATGGGTCGATCACTTGCTTCACCAGGGTCTGGCTGAGGTCATGTTGGGACTCCGAAGAGTCGGGAGTTGAAGGTCGGAATGATACAGGTTCAGAAGGGCGTTGCGACTCGTCGTTCGGTCCACAGCCTGAGTCAGCATGGACAGTTTCCAGAGTTTTGAAACGGTTCACATACTCTGGGGAATTTGACGAGCTTAAATAAGTGTCAAGTCTGGTAGATAACACTGTGTCTGCCGCTGACATGTCATCTGCCGTGGAGTGCTGCGCCAGAAGAGGAACCAGTATTCCCAGATCAGTGGGTGACTCCACAGTTAAAGAATATGGCGTTTTAGTCACCACTGTCTCTCTCCGGAGTTGGAGGAACTCGTCAACACTGTAAAAATGAGAGACAGGCTCTGTTACTTATCTTGTCGCTGGTTGCCATCTTCTTTTTGCGTGTCTACGTCCAGTGTGCGTCTCTCACAGTGTGGCGTCCAGGTGAAGCCGCTCTTTCCCGTAGATGCAGGGAGTTATTAAAGAAGTCGACATCGATGACCGAGTTCTGGTCATATTCGTTTGTGTCTGATGGGTGTCCTCTTTTCGGCTCTCCTCTAGCTGACTAGGATGTCTGTCTTTGTTTGGGGATCTATCATCGTGTCTGTCTTTGTTTGGGGATCTATCATGTTGTCTGTCTTTGTCTCGTTCACTGTATTTGGAGTGATGTCTGTTTTGGATGTCGTTCTGATGTTGACTATCACGTTTGCCGTCATGGCTACTTTTCTCCTGATTTCTGGGCTTGGGAAGATCACTTCCTTCCTGTCCGCCCGAACAGTGGTGTCTGTCATCTTGTCCACTGTGCTGTCTGTGGTGATTTCTGTCACTCTCCTATCGTCTGTCCGTCTCCTCCTGTTCTGAACGTCCACCTTGAACGTGTTGACGGCTGTTGACGTCATGGTAAAAGTCATTTTGTGCACTGTAACGTAGACGCCCATTGTAAAAGAAGGCTCGTTTTCCTGCCTGTTTTTTTTTTTTTTTTTTTTTTTTTTTTTTTTTTTTTTTTTTTTTTTTTTTTTTGAAGAATGTCGTTCTGTCTGTCCGTCAGATCTGAGGCTACGCGGATGTTTAAAGTGTCAGCCATGTCTTTCCTGCTACCATGGTCCTGCAGCACATGAAGCTTGTCTCTTCACCTGTGCATCGTGGCGATGATGGGTCGGGGACGTTGACTGTCTTTCTTTGGGGGGCCTAGACGGTAAACTTTGTCCACATCTTCAGTAGACCATGTCTTTTCTTGGGGGGCTTAGACGGTAGGCTTTGTCCACATCTTCAGTAGACCATGTCTTGCTGGGGTGAAATAAGTTCAACATCTGGAAAAGTTGCCGCACACAGTCAAATTGATTCTCATTCTTGCTTTCAAACACATTGAAAAACTTGATATTGCAAGCCCTTGAGGAAGCTTCCAGTTTGTCTAGTTTGTCGTCTGCGAAGTGACCTTTCCAGTCCAGGGGTTCTCTACACTGATTTTCCAAAGCTTCGCTCTTGGAAGAAAGGTACTCCACATCTTCTTTCAAGATGTCGTTTTCCACCTGCAAGGATTGACACCAGTCAATCATCTCAGAGAGGGCGCTGGACCTGGCTGATTCCGCCCGTGCCTGTGACTGTCTGGAGGTCGGGGTCTGTATCTGACTGGAGTGGACGGGAGATCCCATTTTCTTTTTCATCATGTCGTTTTTCTTTTTTGCAGTGATTGACTCCAGTCATACAAGACGGTGATATTATCTCTTGCCATTTGATGATGCTCGTGTGACTCCTGCAGCTGCTGTGTTCTGCTGGCCATCGCCTGGTTCACAGCATCTCTCAGCTCCATGTTCTCCGCCTGCAGAGAATGGCACAACGTCTCCACGTCTTCCACAGATCTGGAGAGTGTTGAATGGAAACGTTTGCATTCATTCAATCGCCTGTC
>JADBJO010011071.1:27500-37500 GCA_016801955.1 Conus betulinus
GGCAGAGAAATGACCGCATGTCTGTCCGACAACTAACATAAATTCAACAGCAATCGTCAAATGCACTGTTCATTTACGCACCTAAAACGCAGCCTGTGATACATTGCTTTGAGTGAGACAACCATCAATGAGAGAAAGCAAGTTTCGTGATCATTCCATGATGACAATGGAATGAATTTATGAGACGTATTTATCTTTCCCTTCCATGAGCACAACTAAAAAGCACTGCCATTGACATTGCCGTAGTGATTTTTATTTTTCTCTTGGTGATTAGGTATAACTGAATGCTGTGGTAAATCTTTTTTTTTCGTTTTTAAAGCTCTGAGATAGCAAGGAAAAACAAGAACTCTTTTGCCAAAGAAAGTTTGTTTGCAAGGATGTGATCTTACATACAAAGGTTAAATCATCCACGGGCTAAATACGTATCTGAGAAAAGTCTGTCTCTAAATAGTTAAAATATCTGAATCACAATAATGGTGTCAAGCATGTCACCCATCTCTCATAAAAGTCCTCACAATTATACCACCGACACACCTGTAATAGACAACAGCAGTGCTTCCTCTCTCTCCCTGAAGGATGCGTGACGACAGACATTTTCCCCTTTATTCCCTGGGATAACGAGGACAACATCGTCACCAAGGAATTTGACAATCTAGTAAACTTGGTGTTGACGGGAATATGTATGTCTTCCAATAGTGTTCATTGTCTCTGTGTTCACCAACGTGGTGAACATGGCGGTGTTCTATCAACACGGGCTGAAGGAAAGAATCAACGCTTGCCTCTTCACTTTGTCAGTCGTAGACTTGTTGAGTGTCACCAGCATGTTTGGTGTCAATTCTGATGTACTATACATGTTTGTCATTGGAAAAGGGGGACAACTGGGACCTGTCCGTAAGTTCATCATCCAGAACTATCTGGTCGGTTTCTTAAGTATTGTGACGTCATCCCAGATCGTGTACAGTGTTATAACGATGGAGAGGTGTTTGTGTGTCACTCGGCCTCTGCTAGTGAAGACTCTTATGCCAACAAAGACGACCGTTGTGGTATTGTGGGCAATAACGTCAGTCATTACTGGTGGCTATTTCATTGTATCCAGTGTCCGCTACAGCGTGATGTGTGTCTTTGATTCCAAAGATGACAGCATCTTCTATGTGAGCTACCCTACAGACTTCTACTACCAACACAAGTTTATATTGGATGTGATGTACAGCTATGTGTATGGATTGTTCTTTCCTGGTTTCTCCGTCATTTGTGTCACAGTGTGTACAGTTGTCACAACCATCAAATTAAAGAAGCTGTCCCAGTGGCGGGAGGGAGTTTCATCTGCTTCACGTTCAGTCAGTTCCAAAGATTTAGCACTGGCTCGCACTATTTTAGGCACCTCCGTTCTGTTCATTCTGTGTATTGTTCCGTCCATAGTGCTTCGTTCATCGTTTCTTGTAGTACCCGAATTCAGAGTTGGAGGTCGCTATGACAACCTGGCCTGGGTGTGTGGACGATTTCATATATTGGCTTCAGCCATTAACAACACTTTCACTTCTTCATATATTACGCAGTTGGGAGTAAGTTCAGGGAAACAACGCACCGCTTGTTTCCTTTTATCTTCCGTAACAGAAAACAGAAATAACGGAACTAAATTGTCAAAAAAAATACAAACAAATACAATTAGTTAAAAATTGATCAAGACATAAGGGATCTTCTGAATCCAAATGGGAAAGTACCTGAACTGTACGTGCAGGAAAAATAGGGGACATCATCGGGAGAGATTTGTTTTTTTTTTTTTTTTAATCGGCCAGTCACAACGAATCACTGATGGTGATGATGATGCAATGCAGTTCAAACCATCATTCAAAATATTCGAAGCTTTTGAAAAATAAAAGACAGAGAAAGGACTGGTAAGCATGTGTGCGCGCGCGCGCGCGCGCGCGCGCGTGTGTGTGTGTGTGTGTGTGTGTGTGTGTGTGTGTGTGTGTGTCGGGAATTGGTACAGTAATACAAGACATGCACTTAAAAAGAGAGATGGCGATAGCATCTTCTTCTTCTTTTTTTTTTTTTTTCTTTTTTTTTTTTTAGGTGTCTTTGATCTTTCACACGTTCTGCGCAGTTTCATCGGAAACATTCCGCACCATGCATATTACACCACCTCCTTCCGTCTCCAGGATCAGTGAAGTAGCAGAAGACATACAAGCCAAGAGGTAAGGACTGCAATCAACATTAAGGAAGTGATAGTCTTATGCAAAGAGAAACATGGTGATACTGGGGCTGAAAAAGGAAAGTACACCACGGAAATCCAGAAGGTAATCAGCATGATCCACAGGTGCAGTGAACTACACTGGGAAACACACTCCAAAGAAGTCTTTGTTAGACTGAAACATGCATGATGAATTATGTCGGAATCAACTTTATCGTCAGATCTGTATTTGACTTCTTGCCCTCAAATTTGAACTTGGTCAAACTGAAGAATCAGATGTTTCTGCGGGTCCGTTTTGTCAAGCAAAGACACAGTGGAGCATGTCCAGAGTTCATGCAATGCATGCCTAGCCCAGGGCAGGAACACATGGAGACACAACTAAATGTTCAAAGAGATCGTAAATGCAATCAGCCCTGCCAGATGACAACACTTCACCACCAAAAGCTACAACAACCACGTTGTACACGGCAGAATGCCGCCAGTCATGGTCTGGAATACCTGTGACACCTAGAGCAAGGCACCAGGGTTTACCAAATAGAGGGATGACTGGACGTGCTCAGCAGACCTTGCAGTATGTGAAAGCCATCCACAGATCACAAAGAAAACTAGCACGAGACCGAATTATAAAAAAGTGACCCACTCAGTTTCGTTAAAACAAGTGACTCTGAGGGCCCATATATACTGGTATGTAGAAACATCAATTCTGTGTAACCACATATTTATCCAATACTTGGGAATCAAGGATCATCAAAGTATGGAACTGGCTGATATATTACTCGTGAGAGTCGAACAGCTTATGGGTGTACATGGATTGGGGATGGGGAGAAGAGGGAGGAAGAGAAAGGGAGGGGGGAATGAAAAAGCCTTGCTCTTCGTGCAAACTAGGCGCCGTACAATCAGAGCAGGCACTGTGCTGCTGTGTGGTATCAATTTCGTTGTGTCTGGAAGTCCCCAATTGACAATGACCTACATAGCCTTTATGTCAAGGGAGTGTACATTAATATTTGCAGCGCCGAAAAAAACAAGTTTTTAATGCAAGAGAACATAAATTGTAACGGATTACGTAAATGTTAATGATGAGGCTTGAAGCCATGTAGAAGAAAAAGAAAGAATGACGTGTTTTTTTTCGTCAGTCAAAATGAACATATAGCATTTCTTTTTGAAGTAACAACATGATCATAGACACAAGTGCCTCACCCAGGCACACATATTTATTGCTATAAAACGTTCCAGCACTGTCACATCTGTCATCACCGACCGCTTCATCATTGGCTACACTAGTGAAGAAAACAAAACTAATTCTTACTAAGGTCATTAAGCTTGCAGAATACATGGAAACAAACTCAAACATTAGAAGTTCTTACCGACCATTTCATTTACCTAACACTTGGTGCCTGTGCAACATCCTTAGCCAGTAGAGTTATTATCATATTATTGTCAGAGGACAACAAACTATAAAGGTTCCGATTTTCTGTCACAATAATAGTGAGAAGTTGAGGCTTCTCTCTGATATCGTTATAAGCTGCACAATAGAATATAAAATGATCTTTATTTTCTCTCATACCATCTGTACACATTACACGCATATCGTGTACGGTGCATTTGGGATGTATCATTTTCTTGCATTTAGTCCAGGTGTCCTACTTCTATTAATCTAGCAAACATATACATGTTTCTTGATAACTACAGTTATTTTTCAGGTTGTAAGATACTTTTAAACGAGTAGAAACTAGGAATACTTCATGCCATCTTCCATCTTGGAATGCCAGTTTTTTTTAACATGCGATGAGACGATCTTTAAATTCCAACATAAATGTTCTTTCATCGCCAACTGAGTCCATACTACGCCAGATCCGTTCAGTATCAAAACCTGCTTTATAGTAGCAACCCAGTTCTGCTTTCCTAACTCAAATTTGCCGTAGTGCATATCATCTTGTCTACATAATCTTGAAGGTAGTTGGGTAAATTTTTGTTTTTAACATTGCGATGAATGATCTATCTTCCAGAATTCCAAGGCCATAAATGTTCTTTCATTTTATTTGAGATGTATCAAAATGCAATGGCAACCCAGTTCTGCTTTCCTACTCAGCCGTAGTAACATTCGTATGCTTGTCTACATAATCCTGCTGTAGGTAGTTGGGTAAATTTTAATCCCCAAAAAAAAAGATTGAATGAAATATGATATCTTCCAGAATCACCACAGGCCATTATATTTGATGAATGCAATGGAGTATTCAGAAACCGTTTAATCGCAAATGAATGTACTTTTTCCCCCACCTGCAGATTTTCTCAAATCCCCATGTTCTGCTGCATATGTTGAAATTGGTTCTATTTGTTTATCAAACAACTTCCAAATAAAGAGGGATTAATTGCATTTATTGTTTTTTAATGTTGAACAGTAAACACCACCAACACCCAATCCGCATATTGCAAATTTTCGGTTTATTTGTAAAACCTTTGTCAAGCATAAAAAAACCAAGGGCCCATTTTTAATGTCGTGTTGACTAATGAAACCAAAAAGTTAGGGCGGAATCATTTGCATGTCTTAATATCTCACTGGTTTATTTTGTCTGATCCAGCACTTTTCCCATTTTTCAGATGCCTAATACTTGATTTCACTTCTTTTAATTTGATAGGATCATTAAATAAAGGTTCACCCAACATTTCTTCGACTTCAGCGTCTTCTGTATATGCAACGTCGTGTTCATTGTCAAACGAGTTGAATACACTAAAGAAATGGTCGTGCCACTGTTGCGAAGTTATTTCATCATAGATAGCAGCCTTTCTATTAATTGATCTGATTGTCGTCAAGAACAACCTTGGATCATTTATCGACTCTTTTAATTTTTGCATTTTTTTTCCGCCAGATGCCTGTTTCTTTTCTTTCTTCAGTTCAATGTAGTGTGTTTCTCTCTCTTCCTCAATGCTATGAAAAAAAAATATCATTCACTTTTAAATTGCCGTCAAAAGTTATTTCTCTTGACACCCAAAAATACCAAAAAACACTGAAGATACAAAAAGTAATTTTTCTCCTCTATATCATTGCTACATGAACCATTTACAATCGAAAGATTGAACCGAAAACAATTATCCAGCAACGACTGTCCAAAATTGCTCACAGTTACAATCCTTTATATAATGAATTTCATCCTCATCATCTGCACACTGTGCATAATTAAACATCTGCTCCTGTGTAGGTTGTTTATCACCTGTCCTAGCGTTGAAGTCTCCACACATTACGAAGTAAACTTTTTCATAATTAATAATTTACAATACATTTTCTTCAAGAATCAGAATCCCATCTTTCAGTTCCTTATTATTGTCAGGTGGTCCTCCTTCTGGGACTACATAACACAAAATAAAAACAACATCTTTATTACCACCAAATGCACATTTATTTAACCGGACTGCAACCACATTTTCACAAATAAATTCAACTTGTTCCACAAAGTCAGCAATCTGTTTCCTGATAAGTAATAAAACACTTCCAGAATTTTTACCGTGGGATGACACTTTTTTTTTTTGCAGGGGAGCTAAATATCATATACTCATTAAAGACGCTACTCAAGTCAAAAGAGGCATCAATGAAAGTTTCCCGTTAAACATGTAATGCCGAAATCTGAAACAAAAATTTATAAAAGAAATGTCAGCAAGCTTTTTTTTTTTTCCTTTTTTCTTTTTTTTTTTTTTTTTTTTTTTTTAATACAGGATTTCAACATTATAATTCAGAAATTTGAGTTCAGACGATGACCTGGCCTGCCCTGTCAACATGTGTTTGTGCTGGAGCGCAAGGCGCGACAACATGTTGTTGGGGCAGGTGATTAATTCGCGCGACCACATGTTGTTGGGGCAGGTGATTAATTCGCGCGACCACATGTTGTTGGGGCAGGTGATTAATTCAAATAACCAGGCTGCCTGCTGGGGTAAGTATGCGTCCCTGCTTGTTGTTTCTTTCTACTTGCCGACTTCGCATGACCGTTTGCATGTGTCTCTGGTGGTTCGCTGGTGAGCGGTGAAAGATACCAGACGTGCCCATGTGATCTGTCTCAAGAATGAAGTGATTTGTGTATTTTCAGTGCTTTGTTGGAAGTAACTTTTGGACTGTGGACGGTGCAAGGTATGGCAGTTAAATTGGCTTAATTTCGGCCTCCGATGTTGAACAGCTAAGACGGTAAAGTCATTAAAAAAATTAACATATAACTAATAAGGACTGAACCGTGAACAGTTTTTTCCCCCGGAACCGAGATAAAATTTTCAACCTTCTGCCCCCCCCCCCCCCCCCCCCCCCCCCCCCCCCCCCCCCCCCCCCCCCCCCCCCCCCCCACCCCCCCCCCCCCCCCCCCCCCCCCCCCCCCCCCCCCCCCCCCCCCCACCCCCCCCAAGAAGTTACTCTGTGTTAGGTTTCCTTATAATTATGGGAGCAAAAACTACCCCACTTGTTTACTGTTTGTTGTTTACTGTTCCCTGCCTCATTTCATTTCCAATTTCGTTTTGATTAAATCGAGGTTATTTGTATATGTTTCTGTCTGTCTTTGTGTTTGTCTTTTGATCTCCCTTGCATCCTTAGGTGGATCCTCAAGCGTAGGCTCATTGTCCCCTACATTTTATACTATTTGCATAATATCTGTAGTTTTTCAGCAACTTTTTTTCCTCCCCACTTTTTCGTTTGGTTTCCTTTACTACTCTTCGCTGGCTGCTTCGAGGGTGCTATTGGATTCTTTTTTGCACCCTTGATGGTGAGAACACCACGGTATTAAGGACTGTGGTGTGTCTCTATTTGACGCCAGGAGCGCAGATACACCAGCGTGTTTCCCTGATAAGTTCCGAACCAGCGGACGAAAGGCCTCGGAGCAGGCAATACAAATATATCTGCCTTTAAAATGGATTGCGATAGTTCCCTTATGCGGCCAGTGAAGAGTTTTCGTTTCGTATGTGATATATTTTCTTAATTTCAAGTTCCCAGTTTTTAAATTTTCAACCTTCTGCTCCCACCTCCCCCTTCTTTAAGTCCAAAGTTTTGCCAAGTCATTACTGTGAAGACAATTTAGTTGTTGGTCTGCGCTTGTTTTCCCCCACTATTAGATTGCTTGTATTTGTCTGACTTTATTCAAGTATAAGAGGCTGTGCCAGTCTTGAATATAAAGTTACTCTGTGTTAGGTTTCCTTATGGGAGCAAAAAGACTACCCCACTTGTTTACTGTTTAGTTACACTTGTACAAAAACAGCTGTCTTCTGGAAAGAAACTTTATGCAGCGTTTATTGATTTAAAAAAAAAAAAAAGCTTTTGATTTAGTGAACCGAAATCATTTATGGTCAATACTTCGCAAAAATGGTATTCAAGGTAAAATGTATCGAGCTATTAGGAGTATGTATCACGTTGTGAAAGTTGGAGTTCGATCAAACATTAGCGTTACAGACGCCTTTATGTGTCCTCGCGGATTAAAGCAGGGAGACAACTGCAGTCCTTTTTTTTTTCTCTGTTTATAAATGAGCTTGCCGATGACATCGTTTCGTCTGGTAAACATGGAATAAGCTTATCACCCGATTTTAATACAAATTCTTATCTTATTATTTGCTGATGACGTTGTTCTTCTTTCCCACTCTGTAGTAGGTCTTCAGCACCAATTAAACATATTATGTGACACTGCTAACAGACTTCAGCTAACTGTCAATAATAATAAATCTAAAATAGTAATATTCAGAAATGGGGGTTACATTGCAGCTCGAGAAAACTGGTTTTATAATGGTGCTCAGTTAGATGTTGTGAATGAATACAAATACCTTGGAGTTATTTTATCTACAGGATAAACTCTTTCATACTCCTTGGAGGAAATGGCTCTGAAAGCTAAGAGATGTGTTTTTAGTATCTTAAAATTTCTATGGTCACTTGGGGAAAATAATCCAAAACTTTTCTTCAAAATTTTTGATTGCCAGATTCAACCTATTTTAACGTACGGGGCCGAAGTTTGGGGTCTGACAGCTGACCATACTGTTATTGAACGAGTCCATCTCTTAGCCATTAAACGTCTATTAAATGTTAGCGTACAGACTCCAAATGCTCTTGTTTATTGCAAAACTGGCAGATATCCACTGTACATTCAGACATTTACTAAATGTGTGAAATACTGGTTAAAAACTTACTCGAATGGAAGAAAGTCGGATCCCACGAAAAGCTTATAAAATGCTATATGTCTTATTTTGTAATAATAAAAAGAATTGGGTAAGTAGCTTATGCTATACTTTGTACAGATACGCTTTGGTTATGTGTGGGAAAACCAGGGCGTCGAAGATATTAAATCCTTTGTGTCAGTCTTTAAACAGAGACTATTTGATTGTCACCTACAAGATCTAGATTCTTCAATCATGTCAAAAGAAAGATTCAAGCTGTATTATTCTTTTAGACAGTTATGTGAGATGTTTGTCTATGTGTTATGTTTGACATTTTGATTATTATGAACGCATGAGTTATATTCCTTCCCCTAGCCACCCCACCCCCCGCCCACCTGTGTCTCCTATATCCTCCTCCCTCCCACACCCAATGCATCCCTACAACCCGTCTATGACTGTTATTGACAGATTTCTACTTTACACTTGAATGTTTTTTTGTTTTTTTTTTTTTTGCTTTTGTTTTTTGTTTTTTTTGTTTGTTTTTTTCTGTATGTTCCGACTTTCTCTCGCTGATTGTGCTGATTATCCGTGTTCTTATGACATGCAGCATTTTTTCGTGTGGCTTCCTTTTGTGAACCCCTCCCTCTGACATGGGCAGAAGGCCTAGTTCAGTAAAGCTTTGTCATTGTCATTGTCTCTCTCTCTCTCTCTCTCTCTCTCTCTCTCTCTCTCTCTATCTCTATCTCTATCTCTATCTGTGTGTGTGTGTGTGTGTGTGTGTGTGTGTGTGTGTGTGTGTGTGTGTGTGTGTGTGTGTGTGTGTGTATGTGTGTGTGTGTGTGTGCACGCGCGCACTTGCGTATGTGTATGTCTGTGTGTGTGTGTGCGCGCGCGCTAACGTGTGTGAGAGAGAGAGAGAGAGAGAGAGAGAGAGAGAGAGAGAGAGAGAGAGAGGAGGGGGGGGGGGGGAGAAAGCTGAAAATCACGTGCTGCACATAGTACTTTATTTACTTTTTTATTTCTATTATTTTTTTTTAATTCCCCCAAATGATTGACAGTCAGACCTCACATTTGATCTAATTGAGGGGATGCGCTAAGGTTTGAGAAACATCATTTCTCTTCGAAACTCTTTACTGTGAGTTGTCAGCCCCAGGATGAAAATGTGTTCTGCTCTCCGTGTCCTTGAACTGAACAGCTGTTTAATCAACATGGCTAAATGTGTCTCCACTTCATTGTTTTCTCAAGATACCTGTTTCCTTTAACTATAACCAGAATGTGGCCGTTTATTTATCTATCTATCTATCTATCTATCTATCTATCTATCTATCTATATATATATATATATATATATATATATATATATATATATATATATATATATATATATGTGTGTGTGTGTGTGTGTGTGTGTGTGTGTGTGTGTGTGTGTGTGTGTGTGCATGGGCGCACGTACGTGTGAGTTGTTTGTGTCTGTGTGTGCGCGCTCTCTTGCTTGCGCGCATGCGTGCGTGTGTGTGTGTGTGCGTGCGTGTGTGTGTGTGTGTGTGTGTGTGTGTGTGTGTGTGTGTGTGTGTGTGTGTGTGTGTGTGTGTGTGTCTTTAAATGTCTATCAGTGTGTTTGTGCATCCTCAAATTCACGGACATACGAGGATGTGTTGTGTGTGTGTGTGTGTGTGTGTGTGTGTGTGTGTGTGTGTGTGT
>JADBJO010011071.1:42500-47500 GCA_016801955.1 Conus betulinus
TAGCACCCGAATTCAGAGTTGGAGGTCGCTATGACAACCTGGCCTGGGTGTGTGGACGGTTTCATGCCCTTGCTTCAGCCATTAACAACACTTTCAACTTCTTCATTTATTACGCAGTTGGGAGTAAGTTCAGGGAAACAACGCACCGCTTGTTTCCTTTTATTTTCCGTAACAGAAAACAGAAATAACGGAACTACAATGTCTAAAAATACAGAACAAATACGGTTAGTTAAAAATGATAAAGACATAAGGGATCTTCTGAATCCAAATGGAAAAGTACCTGAACCGTACGTGCAGGAGGAATAGTGGACATTATCGGGAGTAATAGGCCAGTCATAACGAACCATCGATGATGATGAAGATAATGATGCAATGCAATTCAAACCATCATTCAAAATATTTGAAGCTTTTGAAAAATAAAAGACAGAGAAAGGACTGGTAAGCGTGTGTGTGTGTGTGTGTGTGTGTGTGTGTGTGTGTGTGTGTGTGTGTGTGTGTCCGAGCGTGCGTTGGTGCGTGTGAGCGTACCAATGTGTTTGTGATTGTGTATGTCTGGGCGTGCATGTGTGCGCACGTACGTCCCTCAATGGGGAAAGGGTGCAGCAGTACAAGTCACGCACCTGAAAAGAGAGATGGTGATAGCATCATTTTTATTTCATTTTTATTTGTTTAATATGTTTGGTCTTTTACAAGTTCTGCTCAGTTTCATCGGCAACATTCCACACCACGCATATTACACCACCTCCTTCCGTCTTCAGAATCAGGGAAATAGCAGAAGACATGCAAGCCAAGAGGTAAGGACTGCAATCAACATTAGGGAAGTGATAGTTATATGCAAAGAAAAACATGGTAATACTGGGGCTGAAAAAGGAAAGTACAACATGGAAATCCAGAAGGTACTCAGCATGATCCACAGGTGCAGTGAACTACACTGGGAAACACGCTCCAAAGAATTCTTGCCAAGGCTGAAATATGCATTATGGATAATGTCGGAATCAACGTTATCCTCAGATCAGTATTTGACTTCTTGCCCTCAAATTTGAACTTGGTAAAACTGAAGATTCGGATTTTTCTGCGAGTCCACTTTGTCAGGACAAAGACACAGTGGAGCATATCTTGAGTCCATGCAACGAATCACTAGCCCACGGCGGGAACACATGGAGACACAACCAAATGTTGAAATATAGATCGTAAATGAAATCGGTCCTGCCAGATGACAACACTTCACCACCAAAAGCTACAACAACCACGTTGTATACGGCAGAATACCACCAGTCATGGCCTTGAATACCTGTGACGTCTAGAGCATGGCTCCAGGTTTTACGAATAGAGATGACTGGAAGTGCTCAGCAGACCTGTGAAAACCATCCAGAAACCACAAAGAAAACTAACATGAGACCGAATTATAAAAGAAGCCCACTCAGTTTTGGTCAAAACAATTGACTCTGAGTGACTCACAGTGTCATCTGAAAGCATAATGGAGTAAGTTCACATCTTCAAGACAGCCAAAAAAGCTACCATTCCAACCTTTCATTCCAAAGCCAGGTGACTAATCCAAAGTCCTAGTCCACGGTGACAGGCCGCAAGGCACACAGAGCTGCTGATTTTGAATCAGAAAATTACAAGTCTGAAGATTGTCTCCCAAAATTCAGAGCTGTCAGAACTGCTATTAGATAAACACAAAAGGTGCACAGCATTTTTCGGACGTATGATTTTTCAACTGTTTGTACCAGAATTAAAGCAGGTACATTTTTGTTTATCACTGAGCCATCCGTAAAGATGTGAGACATGTTTCAATATACATCATGAATATGACTCATTGAGTGGCAGCACACACGAATAATACTTTTGTGTCTTTGTTGTGTCGAAAAAGCTGATATGAAACGACGTTTTAATTCTTAATCACGTTGGAACACTTTCAGACTATTTTAAAACACATCTTTTATTTGAACGTTTATAGATCATTTTACTGATACATTGTGGTAGTCATATGAGATAACGTAGATCATTCTGTATCGAAAAATTAAGATCCGATCTTATTCCTATTTCTCACTGACGAAACTTGGTAATTTTGAGTTATTTCGATTAGTGATTAAAAAAAAAAATTCTAGAAATTCACCCATATGTAAAATTTCACTTTCTCCAGGGCATTCTCTGCCTGTTGCATGGATCAAATGCAAGTCACCTTTACAATCTGAACTTTTAACGATAAAGAAATGATGTGCATTAAAATACTCTGTGTGCATAGAAAAGGTGTTCAAATGATATATGTCTGGTATCGTTATAAGCTGCACAGTACAATATAAAACGATGTTCGTTTTTTCTCTCATACCATCTGTACACATCATACACAAATCGTCTACAACGCCTTCTGGACTCAAACATCATTTGCTTGCATTTAGTCCTGGCGTCCTACTTCTAAATCAAGCAAGCATACCCCTGTGCCATTTATTATTAACTGCAGTCAGAATTTTTTCAGGTTGTAAGATACTTTAAAACGAGTGGAACCAGGAATATAATCTTCCATCTTGGACTGCCAATTTTATATATAACATGAGATAAGACGGTATTTGAATTACAACATAAATATTATTTCATCGCCAACACACTGACTGAGCCTTACTATACCAAATCCGTTTACTGTCAAAACCTGCTTTATAGTAGCAACCCAGTTCTGCTTTCCTCATTCAAATTGCCGTAGTATCATATCGTATACCGGTCTATATAATCTGAGTGTAGGTAGATGGGTAAATCCTTTTTAATATTTAACGCATTTCCCAAAATATCGAATGAAAAGAGGATATTTTCCAGAATCACCACATACCATTGCATTTGATGAATACAATAAAATGTTTAGAAACCCATTTAATCGCAAACGTATGTACTTTTTCCATCTGTATATTTTCCTCAAGTCTCCATATTTCTGCCGCATATGTTAACATGGGTTCTATTTGTGTGTAAACAAAACTTCCAAAAGGGATCATTTGCATTTATTTTTTCATTGCTCTTAGAATTTCTATTACTCCTTTCTTCCCTTTCCTAAACATTTCAGACCATCCGGAATGTAAACTTAACCTCGTTGTAAAGATCTTTCCGAGGTATGTGTATGCATTGGTTCCATTTACCTCAGCATTAGAGTAATACCATTTCCTGTCTCGGAGACGGGTAACCACCTATGCGAAAAATGATGATATTTGTCTTATCTAAATTAACAGTTAATTGTAATATGTCTGCCTCACACTTCAATACATCAAACTGATTCTGTAAACCAACAGCAGTGCTTGAAATTGAAATCACATGATCAGCAAATAGCAGCATAAATATTTCAACAGCCCCAGGGATCATCTGTACACCGTGTGTACTTTTCTGGACATTTCAAGCGCTAATTCATGTAGAGAAAAAAAAAAAAAAAAGAAAATGCAAAAAACTGTGGACTCAAAAGGCAGACTTGTTTTACGTCATGTGGACATGAAATGAAATCAGAAAAAAACTTTTTTGTTTCTCATGCTCACAAGCAATGACCGATTCGTATATCTCACAAAGCGCCATGTACAATTTTCCATGACACCAGGTTTTGTTGTTGTTGTTGTTGTTGTTGTTTTTTCTTCTCTCGGGACATGCCATAACATCTTTCTGTTTATAGAGTCAAACGCCTTTTTAAAGTCCACAAAAGCGACACACAGTTGACTTTTTTCTTCGTGAGAAACTTTTGTACTGACGCATACAAAGTAAAAAATATGGTCAATAGTGCTGTATACTGTTCTCGAAAACCTGTTCTTTAACTATCTTCTCCGTTTCTCTGTGCCGAACTTGTTAATCTTTTGTTCAAAATATAAGTGTACACTTTACGAACTACACTTACAAGAGCTACACTTCTGTAATTATCTGGACTATTTGCGTCCCTTTTTTTTACAGATCGGTAAATATTTTATTTCGACCATCCCTTCGGAAATGTCCCATTGTCAAATAATGTGTTGAATAATGAAACCAAAAAGTTTAGGACGGTTTTATTTACATGTCTTAACACCTTGCTGATAGTTTTATCTGATCCAGCACTTCCCCCATTTTTTTTCAGATGCCTAATACTCGATTTCACTTCTAATGTGATAGGATCATTAAATACAGGTTCGCCCAACATTTCTTGACTTCAACGTCTTCCGTACATGCAACGTCATGTTCATTCTCAAATGAATTGAATACACTACAAAAATGGTCGTGCCACTGTTGTGAAGCTATGCCATTATATATAACAGCCTTTCTATTAATTGACCTGATTGTCCTTAAGAACAACCTTGGATCATTTATCGACTCTTTTAACTTTTGCATTATGTTTTGGCGTCAAATGGCTTTTTCTTTTCTTTCCTCAGTTCAGTGTATTGTTTCCTCTCTTCAATATAAATGTTCTTCTTGTCAATTTTTCCTTTGACTGTTCTAGTTCTCTGAAATTGTTGTAACAGTCTGTTGACATTTCTTTTTTCTTCTTATCGCATTCATCATCGAACCATTCGTAAGCTGTTCTTTTATTCCTATTTAACATCTTAATCATACATGCAGCAGCTCCATATAAAGCATTCGAAAAATGTTCAACACATTGAGTCGCATCATTTTAACTAAAATATCCGTGGCTGTAGCAAAACTCTCTCTCAGAAGTTAATTCGTCTTAAGCATCTGTAAGTTTTCATCTGACCATATTACTCGCTCCTCATTGATGACGGGTATAGTTGGCATGCCTTTTCTGACAGGACATTGTTTCCATGTAAGCTCCACTGGTATATGCCATGAAAAAGGATTATCATTCACTTTTAAATTGGAGTCAAAGCTATTTCTCTTCACACACACACACACACACACACACACACACACACACACACACACACACACACACACACACACACACACACACACACACACACACATCAAAAACACTACATCCATGTGGAGATACAAAAGTAAATTCTTCTGCATCAGTGCTACATGAAACCATTTGCAATCAAAAGATT
>JADBJO010011071.1:52500-60000 GCA_016801955.1 Conus betulinus
GAAGCAGCCTTTCAACCAAGTTGATCCAGCTCAAAGCCAGGAGTAGCTCAATGGAACAGGGAAAAAGTGTGGCGGAATCGTGGGTATCACAAAAACAAATCAGCTTTGAGCAGATGGACGCTGTCCTACAACATGCGACACACATTTCCTGTGTGAAACCAGAGAAGCTTTTGACATTGGTCTAGAGGATACTGTCAACCATAATGAGTGCAACAGAGGAAGAAGAAGGCAGGACAGGAAAGATGAAGATAGTGTGTTCACTACTCTGAAGAACTTCAAACTGTTCCCCAGCGATGTTCCTAAAGAACTGAAAAACATTGCAACCAAAGATCTCGCCCACAAGAGCATTCAGGAGGACTTGTTAACTGCACAGCAGAAAGGTCAAAATCAGTTGAACACGTTTGTTGATGAGAGTTGCTCCCTCGTGCTGAAAAGAAGATAACGAGTCGTGATACCTTGACAAAGAACACACCACTAACTTTTGCAAGTCTGTATGAAGTAAACCAGAAGAATGTGCACAGTACCAAAGAGAAAACAATAAAGGCAGACAGGAAGATTCTTCAGAGATTGATGACTGCCTATGAGGCAGGACGGAACGTTGACCTCTCCATGGTTTTAAAAGACGAACTGATGTCCTGTACCCTCTGCACTAGCAGAGATGAATGGGACGCTACGTTCTGATTCAAACGCGCTTCTGCTTCAGGTACTCACTCGTGAAATACTCTGTTGACCAAACCTAGATGAGCCTGATCTTGGTGGCAATGCCACGCTTGTTGTTGATGGACAAGCAAGCACTCATCTGCAGCATTGAAAAACCCCAACAAGCGACTACATTTGGAGACCTGGCAGACGTTTTTATCAACACTCTTCATCAAACTGAACGAGGTTTCTAAACGCATTGATGTAGTTTTTGACAGATACAACCAGGATTCCTTCAAGACAGATACACGGCGAAGACGATGTAAAAGATCTCTCAGAAAAAAAAATATGATGAAGGCAGAGACGTGCCCCTACCAGCAAAGTGGGAGAACTACATTTCTCATCCTGATAACAAGGCTGACCTGGCGAAGTCTTTGTCAAGACAGATCATACTGCATGCTCCAGTTGACCAAACTATTGTTTCAGGTGGTGGCTTCAGTGATGTCACACAGGTGGAGCCTTCAAACCCCAATGCAGATGTACGTCCTCTGGAGGCTTCACACGAGGAGGCTGACACCAGGATAATCCTGCACTGTGTACACGGTGAGGCTGAGGCAAGCAGCATTGTTGTGTCCTCCGGGGACACGGATGTTGCAGTTCTGCTGCGGGTGGATTTTCATCGCACCAAGTGCCCCAACGTCTGGATAAAATCAGGCACTGCCAAATCAAAAAAAGACATCCCCATCCATGCTGTTATCGAAACCACTGCCACTGAAAGAGATAAGCTCCAAAACATTGCTGGATTTCACGGGCTGTGACACAACGTCGTACTTTGCTGGACATAGTAAGACAACTTGCTTGAAGGTTTTCCTGCAGCAACCTGATCTGTTGAGTTCACTGGGAAAAGAAACTCTCACAGACGAGACACTGCGAGATGCTGAAGCCTTCATTTCCAGTATACATGGTGTAAAGCACTGTGACTCGGTGAACATGGCTCGGTCAGTCCTGTTTCACAAAGCCCATGCACCAGAAACACTGCCTCAACACGTGATGCCTTGTTTTTCCACACACACAGTGGGCACACTATCAGACAGCTACCTGGCTACAAAGCTCACCTGCAGCACCCCTGCCTCCCCCCGCCAGAAACCATGGGCTGGAAACTAGAAGGCGTCACCTTGATTCCTGTTCTCAAGTCACTCCCTCCACGAGGAGGCTGACACCAGGATAATCCTGTACTGTGTACACGGTGAGGCTGAGGCAAGCAACATTGTTGTGTGTCCTCCAGGGACACGGATGTTGCAGTTCTGCTGCTGGTGGATTTTCATCGCATCAAGTGTCCCAAAGTCTGGATAAAAGCAGGCACTGCCAAATCCAGAAAACACATCCCCATCCATGCTGTTATATAAACCACAGCCATTGAAAGAGATAAGCTCCAAAACATTGCTGGATTTCACGGGCTGTGACACAACGTCGTACTTTGCTGGACATAGTAAGACAACTTGCTTGAAGGTTTTCCTGCAGCAACCTGATCTGTTGAGTTCACTGGGAAAAGAAACTCTCACAGACGAGACACTGCGAGATGCTGAAGTCTTCATTTCCAGTATGTATGGTGTACAGAACTGTGACTCGGTGAACATGGCTCGGTCAGTCCTGTTTCGCAAAGCCGATCCACCAGAAACACTGCCTCCAACACGTGATGCCTTTTTTTCCACACACACAGCAGGCACACTATCATACAGCTACCTGGCTACAAGCTCACCTGCAGCACCCACCCCTGCCTCCCCCCGCCAGAAACCATGGGCTGGAAACTAGAAGGCGGCACCTTGATTCCTGTTCTCAAGTCACTCCCATCAGTTCCTGAAGCATGCACTGATGTGATCCTCTGTGGATGCAACAAGCAGTGCACTAGGTCCTGGTGCAAGTGCAGAGCAGCTAGTCTTCCTTGCACAGTAGCATGCAAGTGCAGTGACGACAATGTTTGTTACAACAAACGAAACGAAGTTTATGAGTTCTAGACAATGTATCAGTGATTGTAATGTAAATAATCAGCAAAACATATCACTATATTTTTTACAGATTCGTTTTGGTTGGCTTGAATAAAAAAAATTACAATATGATGGAAGAATTCACTACAGAAAGCAAAAAACGATTGACATTATTGGAGAAGTACGAATAGATTTGATTTATTTATAATGACCCATTGACTTTAACAACAAGCACTAAGTCTTATCAATATTCTTTTTCCCTTTTCTTTCAATCCCTCCTCCCTCCCTCTTCGACTTCCCACTCCCTCTTGAAAGTACAGAAACAGCTATTTCTGATAGGCAGTGAATGGTTTGTTTCTACTGGTAAAGATTTATTGACTAAATTGACCCAAGAATGCTTGAATGCTCTTTCTCTCTGTCTGTCTGTCTGTCTGTCTGTCTGTCTGTCTGTCTGTCTGTCTGTCTGTCTGTCTCTCTCTCTCTCTCTCTCTCTCTCTCTCTCTCTCTCTCTCTCTCTCTCTCCACCCATTTGATCAAACAAAAAAAAAACTGTTTCTAATTAACATATTGTTTTGTTACTTAAGACAAGGTAAGGAAAGAAGTGAACTGTGGGTCCGTTTTTATTTTGTGTGTAACTGCTGTTATGTTGTACTGGCTTGTCGGTTTGTATATTTATGATTTACAATTGGCTGAATATGTTTAAATAAAGAACATGGTGTGTTTTTTTTTCTCCTTTTAAACATAAACTATAACAATCATTAGTCAATAACAAAACTTTTTGTAGCAAAAACAATGGAAGTTTGGTTACAGAATCCTTATGCCAGTATTTATGGCAGCCATTTTGAATATTTGATTTAATTGCAAAAACTACGCTTTGGAGAGGTTGTCAGACAAGGGCATGGTCACATTGTTTTTAGAATCAGTTGTCTGACAATTCCTAACATCATTTGCCACCTACTTTTTGTTTTGGCCTTTTTTGTGAAATTTGTCCTAGTCTATATAGTCGCCCAGTTCATGAATTGATTCTGCTCTGCTCTGCATTTTACCTATGGTTGCCCAGTACAGGTATGGGTTCTGTTCTGTTCTGTTCTGCCTTACATCTATGGTTGCCAACTACAGATATGAGCTCTGCCCTGCTCTGCCTTACATCTATGGTCGCCCAGTACAGGTATGGGTTGTGCCCTGCTCTGCCTTACACCTATGGTCGCCCAGTACAGGTATGGGTTGTGCCCTGCTCTGCCTGACACTGCAGATCTTTAGCCAAAACTGGCTGAGGTCACCCATAGAGGAACGTGGGAGCCAGCTGTTTCTATCATCCTCGTTGTACTTACTGCGGGCGAGCTCTGGTCTTCCACTTGTCTCCCTATCTGCCTCAGTCTGAAGCAGGAACTGTGTCACCTTCTGGGTGCGTGCTAACGGATAGTTCCCGTTAACCAGACCAGAAGACGCCATCTTCTTAAACGTAAAAAAAACCCACTAATATTTTAGAGAGACGTGTTTGCAGATCGTCTGTATTTGCCAGCAAGCCGGAGACATCAGATTTAAAAACATTTACAGTGAGAGCTAACGAGAGAAGCGACTCTGGGTCTAGTCTTCGTTTCCTTACGCACTTTGTTCTGCATTTGCGGATCACGGGACATAGTGTTTTTCTTTAAAAGAAAGGCTTTCATTTTGCATAAAAAAACACTTCTTTGTCTGATTTGCAGACGTGCATTGTTAAGCTCCAGAGGTGCCGTGAATGTTACTACTGCCTCCCTCGTGAAACAAGCTTGCTTTTGAAGACTGAGTGAAGTGCAGGGTATCTGAAACCCATTCCAATGAAGTGGTGAAGTATCTCGGCTTAGAGCCTTTGTTCCGTTAGAAAGGGGGAGTGGGCTGAAGAAGCGGAGTGTGAAATTACAAATCTTGGTTTGTGGTTGACGACTACTGAGCTGTATTCGCCCGTCTGCTTTGTCTGCACTCAAGTGCATGGAACTTAAACAGTTTAATGTTTCGGTTTGTTCGTTGCTGTTCCTTTTGGCATATGTGTGTAAATTTCAATACAGAAATACAACTTCCGGATTTTATTTTTGTTTTAATTTTTTTTTTTTCTTGGTTTTTGCTAGATGTCGAACGGAGTAAAGAGCAAGTGTATTAACGCTGACGTCGTGTTTTTCAAACGCGTGCGCGCGCTCGCGCGTGTGTGTTTGTGTGTGTGTGTGTGTGTGTGTGTGTGTGTGTGTGTGTGTGTGTGTGTGTGTGTGTGTGTGTGTCTGTGTGTATGTGTGTGTGTGTGTGTGTGTGTGTGTGTGTGTGTGTGTGTCTGTGTCTGTGTCTGTGTATGCGCGCGCGTGTATGTGTGTGTGTGTGTGTGTGTGTGTGTGTGTGTGTGTGTGTGTGTGTGTGTGTGTGTGTGTGTGCGTGCGCGTGTGTGTGTGTGTGTGTGTGTGTGTGTGTGTGTGTGTGTGTGTGTGTGTGTGTGTGTGTGTGTGTGCGTGCGCGTGTGTGTGTGTGTGTGTGTGTGTGTGTGTGTGTGTGTGTGTGTGTGTGTGTGTGTGTGTGTGTGTTAGAGAGATAGAAAGAAAGAGAGAGGGAGAGGGGGGAGGGGGGAGAGAGAAAGAGAGAGAGGGGGGGGGGGGAACTCAGACTAAGACTGTAATTGTCGCATAACGTTTTTGTAGGCATAGCGTGATATTATGACAAATACTCACTAGTTTGATAAACCATAATTCAACTACGTTCTTGTAGGGTGCCATTGTGGTCTTTGAAAATTCATGCAGTCATGAACGCATTTTGCAATATGACTCTGTAGGTCGTCATTGCCTAGCATTCTACTTGGGCGTAGGTTTTGCAAGTCTGGGTTTGGCATGCCTTTTGATAGTTGTTCCGTTATTTAACCCGCAACAGTCTGTGTCTAGGCATGCTGTTCAGAAAATGAGTTTCATTTTCGATCATACCAGACGCTGAGCATTTCCTGTCTTTTCTTGTAGGGTTCGCGTAATTACATCCGTCCGTGTGCAGGTCATGGGGGCTAACAAGTCTGTCGAGCTCTCATCTCTGTTAGAAGTATTTCACGTTTAACTTGGTATGGTTCTAGTCGGTAGGTTTCATTATGTTTATGTACAAGTATATTATCTTCTTTTTCCATTTTGTTTTGCATTTGCATGTTTCATAAGTGCGCATGCGTGCATGCGTGCGCGCGCGCGCGCGCGCACATGTGTGTGTCTGTGTGTGTCTGTGTGTCTGTGTGTGTGTGTGTGCGTGTATGTGTGTGTGTGCGCGCGCGCGCATGTGTGTGTGCGTGCGTGCGTGCGTGCGTGCGTCCGCGTGCGTGTGTGTGTGTGTGTGTGTGTGTTGTGTGTGTGTGTGTGTGTGTGTGTGTGTGTGTGTGTGTGTGTGTATGTGTGTGGGGGGCATTTCAAATTATTGTCCAGGGCCTATGAAATTGGGATTAAAGGTCGTTTCCATATGTCGTTACAATGATTTCTATCTGGGAGAACGCTTGCAGTAAAATTAAATGGTGTGCTGTCAAGTACAATATATGTTAACATGGGTGTCCCTCAAAGAAGGGTAATTTCTCCAATCCTTTTCTTATTGATGCGTTATGATCTTAAGGAGACTGATACAACGGGGGCAAGTTTAGTTGATTAGCAGATGACATTGCTATGTGGAAAATGCACTTTGTAATTTTACTAGAAAACATAATCAAAGGTAAACAAATTGTTGAACTGTTTCAATTTGCAGTCAGTAAACTTGTTAATTATTTGAATACAAATGATTTTAATTTATCGACTGGCAATTCGGCTTTATTATATGTACAAAAAAAAATCGCTTTTGAAGGTAGGGACGCTGTGAAAGTGAAAATAGGTGTTTCTTTCATTTTTCCAAGTGAGTAAGTAAGACTTCTAGCATTGTTTTTCACTATAAGCTATGCTGGTGTAAACATAAGAATAACTTCGTGGAAAAGGCAAGAAAAAAAATGCGCTATTGCGAGTTTTAACTGGAATTCCTGTAATAAATTATGGATCTAATCTTATCCATGTTGCATTAGGGACAGTCCGCTCGAGTGTAAGTTATAGTCAAGGAGTATTTTACTGCACCAAAGACAGATTTACATCAGTTAACCAGTACTTATTCTTCAGCACTTCAGTTTGCTTCGGGGCATCCGAGATGGGCATCAATCGATATGACTTACAGAGAGGCGGCGTTTTGCATTTGAATGAACATTGGATGCTCTATGCTTGTAGCTACTCAGCACGAGCAAGAACAGTCCCTAACTCAGTTACTTCTGAATTTCATAAAAAGCACCTACGTTTCTAGAGAGATACGGAATAAAGCAGCAAATACTTCATTATCTGATCACGTGTCTCCTCTTTTACATGCATGCGACTTTTGTCTTGACAACATTGTTAAAATGCCCAATATCCATACCCCCCCTTCCGTTGTTGAAGCAAGCACATACCATCTATTCCTATGGTAATATTACATTTACTATTACACTTAATATGAATCTTATCTGCATATTTGTATTGGTGGTTCAGTTTCAAATGTTTCTGAGGTTGGTTCTGCTTCCGTGATACATTCCCTTAACATTAAAAATCATTTCATATTACCAAAGTTCGTTCTAGTTTCACTGCTGAATTATTTGCTATTAATTTCTTTCTTGATATGCAAGTTTCGCTAGAAAAAAATACTGACTTTGTCAGATTCCAAGTCTACTTTAACGGCTTTCCACATTCAAAATACATCAGGTCGTTCTGATCTCGTCAGTGAAATTTTGTTTTCAATTCACTGGTTAATAAATCAAGGTTCTAAAATAATATTATCAGGGGTACCAAGTCACTGTAATCTTCGAGGGTATGGCGTGGCTGATACCAGAGAAAAAGAGGCTTCAATG
>JADBJO010011071.1:62500-67440 GCA_016801955.1 Conus betulinus
TGTTTCAATACACACTCTATGTTGAACAAGTATTGAGATGTACCAAAACATAGTTTGAAAAATGCATAAAATGTGCACCGACTTTTATATCTCAATTGGGCCTCCCATTATTGAATGAAAACAATGGACTGCCCTTTGCTTGAATTCTCTGAGAAAAAGAAAATGAATAGTTTGTACACCTTGGCGTTCCCACACATGTCCCAACCTATATTTGTATAAAGTAAAGCAAACGGCAGACACCTAATTGTTCTGATTTGTATGATGCAGTGCTAGCAGCATTTTATAAGATTTTAAAGGCAGACGATCATCAGACATTCTCAAAAGTTTCAACCAATGTTTGACACATATTGCATATGTGTGAACATAAAGAGGATGTATACGACATTCACCATGGACGAGGACATTAGGGGTCTTAACGCTAACATTTAACCATCTTTTCAACGCAAACAGAGTTACTTTTTCAATCAAATTCTGGTTTGCAATCAATCTCCCAACTTAAGAGCCGTATGTTAGCATTGGTAGGATTTGACAATCAAATCATTTCAAGAACACCTATGGGTGTTTTTCACACCACCGCAGGACCACAGCAGTTTTAAGATACATAAAAAAAAAGAAAGAAAAAAAAAAAAAAACGAAAAGGAAAAAAGAAAAAAAAAGCTTAGTGCAGGGTAAACGGCCAGCAAATGGCAGCACGTTACCGAGCAAATACAACGGCGTTCCTATTCTCGTTTGTAAACTGTAAGTGACAGAAACCTTGCAATCACTAGCTACTCTACCTGTTGGATCAAAGCTCAAGTCAGTATATACGTCCGTCATCGGTTTGGAAATGGCGCGATCGAACGAGCTCACGAACCCATTTATCTTGTGTGTGTGTGTGTGTGTGTGTGTGTGTGTGTGTGTGTGTGTGTGTGTGTGTGTGTGTGTGTGTGTGTGTGCGTGCGCGCGCGCGCGTGCGTTCATGCGTGCGTGCGTGCGTGCGTACAGGCGCGCGCGCGCGCGTGTGTGTGTGTGTGTGTGTGTGTGTGTGTGTGTGTGTGTGTGTGTGTGTGTGTGTGTGTGTGGAAAAACGCGTGGGCGTGAGTGTATGTTTGTGTCTCTCGGTCTGTGAGTGTGTGTGTGTGTGTGTGTGTGTGTGTGTGTGTGTGTGTGTGTGTGTGTGTGTGTGTGTGTCGTGCTTACGTGAGTGTGTGTGCGTGCGTGCTTGCGTGTGGTGTGTGTGTGTGTGTGTGTGTGTGTGTGTGTGTGTGTGTGTGTGTGTGTGTGTGTGTGTGTGTGTGTGTGTGTGCGCGCGCGCGTGCGTGCGTGCGTGCGTGTGTGTGTGTGTGTGTGTGTGTGTGTGTGTGTGTGTGTGTGTGTGTGTGTGTTGTGTTGTGTGTGTGTGTGTGTGTGTGTGTGTGTGTGTGTGTGTGTGTGTGTGTGTACAAGCACGTGCATGTGTGCATATTTTCGAGTTTTCCGTGCATGTGTAGGTGTGGTTGTGTGTGCGTGTGTGCGCGAGCTTGCGTGCTTGCGGGAACATGCACATGTAAATATTTGCATGTTGTAATGTATGTTCGTGCGTGCGTGCGTGCGCGCGTGTGAGTGAGTGAGAGAGAGAGAGAGAGAGAGAGAGAGAGAGTGTGTGAGTGTGTGTGTGTGTGTGTTGTGTGTGTGTGTGTGTGTGTGTGTGTGTGTGTGTGTGTGTGTGTGTGTGTGTGTGTGTGTGTGTGTTTATGTGCGGCAGCAAGCGTGCGCGCACGCGTGCGCGCTTTTGTGTGCGTTTATTTGTTCAGTCCGAGAGAACGAACGATGTCTTTTTCTTACACTTTATACACAAAGTAATTATGGAGGCTGTGTTCCAATAAACAGTCAGCACCAAGGACAGGATGGTTGAAGAGTTGCTGGATAAATACAGAGCGCATGTCATGACGGTAACTACTTCTTCCATAGAAGAATTTAAAATGATGTCGATGCCTTGTTTCCGAATGTTAAGTCAACGTTTTGCAAGGAAATGTTACACAGAAGGCACAGAGAGAGATTTTCTTTCTCATAAATTATATCACGGCTAACCGGACGTGTTTTCCTTTTCTTGGGTGTTGAGTCTACAATGATCAAAAGGCTAAGACAGTCCTCTCTAAATGTTCGGTTGCACTTGTGGATATCGTTTGGACACTTTGTCCGAAATAAGTTCCAGACAATACCAGTCTAAAGCAAACAAACACTGGAAAGCAAATTAGGAGTGATTTGGAACGTTTGAAAGCCTTCAGCTTCTGTTTGTGAAACAGCTGCGAGGATGGTAATGTCATACTGGAAAATGATAACAATGTTAGAATTACATTTCTTAACCACTAAGGCTGGACATTTGTCAAACATGGCCACAAACAAACAATAATCCTCCCCATTTGGTTTAATTCGTCAGTTCATTAAACTGTCATTAAATGTGTAAAAACCATGTGAAGTTCTATGGTCTCAAACTGTCTCCTGTTTCTTGCCATCAAATCCAGGTAGCCTTTGCAGTTTTTTTCACTCAGACCAGACCCTACCCAACCACACCAGTAATCCACAGCCCCCAGTGATATACTAACAATGCTTTCTCAGTTTAGATTTATTACATCCATATTTCACGGCACCTTGTGCATATCTGCAAGCAACTATTAAAACAAGCGAGCAAAGGTTACAATACAAGTCAAATATTAATTCCACAAGAAATTGTTAATGACTTATTGAGACCTTGAAGATAGCTCCCGAGAACGCGTTAGAGATCTTTCTGTCAATAGTTGAAAACAAAATAGAAGGCGCCTTGCAAAATGTCAATGTCGCATTAAAAAAACCAAACAAACAGATAGACAAACAAACAAACAAACCTGAAAAAATCCTTCTAAATTTTGTCATACACGACACAGCTTCCAATAAGTATACTTCGATATGAACTTACATTGTTTCAATGTATATTTCCCCACAAGATCGTTCTTTAAATCGTTAAAGTCTCGTCAATCGTCATAAAAGACATTTCTTATTTTCCGTTGAATGTAAACCACAGTAAAAACCAAACAATGAACCATGACCAAAAATGGAACAGCATCTCGAAACCTGAGTCGCTACCCAACAAATTGTTGTGTCCACAAAGGTGTTGATCTTTTCATTTCGAATATATTAAAAAAAATATCCAAACACATTAAGACAGTTATTCCATGGTAATTATCAATGTGTATAGAACCCACTGTGGTTTTAATTATTGTACCCGAAAGCCCAATAGGACACACTGACGATATTTACCTATTGTAAATAACATCTAATGCAAATTACAATACAATGAGGTTATTCGCCCTAATTTGAGGAAATGCTATGTTGTTCTTTCGATTATTCTGCAAAATCAAAGTCTTGTGGGATATGTAAACGACAATCTACAACGCTCCATGTCTTTGCCTCAGCGCTGCCTAGACGGTGGGTCTGCGTCCCAGAATTCAGTTGGGGTCCTACAAACCACGATCCCCTTCAAATCTGTGGACAGCAACCTATGTTAGTTATGTCGCTACAAAAAAGTGTATCGAAAACGTCTGAGTGAGAACACAGCAAAATTCTAGGTCAAGAGAAATATATATGCAACTAGTAGGCCTGTTACTGATCGTCCAAGACAATAGGCCTAGTTGTTGTTATAATATTAAAGACTTGAAGCCAAACGCTATTATTATGTAATATGACGATGAATGAAACACAAGCGTCTTTAAACGTTGAAGCATATTTCAAGAAGAAAGTGTTGCTTTGGTTATATGCGAGTGTATCAGGGCCTTTATTTTCCACAACACCACCTCTCAGCATTGCTAAAGGTAACAGCAGCTGGACACACGGCAGCACAGGACGTCCTCTGTGCAATGCTACAGAAGGGTCCTGTTGGACAGGCTGCCTCCCAAACAAGGACAGTGATCCAGGCAGGCACGAAGTATGCTAGGACCAAGCAGGATACGCAGGCTACCAGACTTAGAGGATTGTGTGGATGGGTAGGTAGGTGGGGGTGGGGGTGGGGGGCTTGCCATGTAAGGGAAAACCACCTGTTGATACTCTATGAGGCATGGGATGTATGAAATGACAAATCCTATCGTTTAGATAGCGAACGCAATGACAAGATTACACATTAAATCGCGCATTCACTTATTGTTTAATTAACCCGGAGACGTGATGGTTGAAAACACATCACAGACAATCAAGAAACCCCAAACATCACAGATTTAGCTGCGATGTGAAAACCAAATAATCGGAATCATTTACCGCACACAGCAACAGATCACATAAACACAACTTGCATTCATACTGTTGCAATATATAGCGCATAGGATGCATACTGAACAAAAAATGTGTACCTTGAACAGCCAGTGAAAAACGTCCCGTCCATTCACACTCCAGTCAGGGACAGAACGACAAGATAAGTCCACTTTCTCCAACTGTCAGAACACCCACCCTTTCTCTGTATCCAGGATACCATCTATCTATCTATACAAATAGAATACACACACACACACACACACACACACATATATATATATATATATATATAATATAATGCTGAACAATTCAGTACTGGGAGAAAACAAGTGCAGGCTAACAATTCTGCAGTCATTATAATAATGACTTGGCAAAGATTTGAATTTAAAAAGAAGGAGGGAGGGGTGAAGATGAGGGGGATGGCGGGGTATATTATAAATATAGAGAAACCCTTTACTAGCTGCCTGAGGGAAACCATCGTACTCCCCTTCAAAGGCAGATCTATTTTGTATGCATGCTCCTAGGCCTTTCGTCCAATGGATCGCACTCATCAGGGAAGAGGGACGAAAACGAAAGTGTGGAGAATAAAAAAGTTGGGCTGAAGAACTTAAAAGTATTATGGCAAACAGTAAAAAGTAAATAGGTGACAAATCTTTGATCCATTGCTTGGGGATCAATCGTGAGCTATCTTTGGTGTCGGC
>JADBJO010011072.1:0-67438 GCA_016801955.1 Conus betulinus
TAGTAGTAGAACACACACCCACACAAAACAACACAACACACCCCACACACACACACACACACACACACACACACACACACACACAGAACGCGCCCCGCGCGACGACGCGCGCAACTCACGTAAGACATACTTATTATAACCAGAATAACATTGTGCATTTTAAGTACGAACACTTTTCATAATAGTCAGGTTCATACATAGGGCAACAGAGCGGTGGTAGGGGTTGTGGTGGAAATTTATGGCGGAGCGTAGTATGCCTAGTATTGGCACATAAGATGGTTTTTATTACAATAATGGTGGTTGAAAGGTTGTTGAAGGTTGGTGGGTGCATTGGGTTGTTTGGCGATTTTGGCTCTGACTCGTGGGAGCTAGTCCCTTGCCGAGGAAACCTGAATATGTTTAACTGTATCGTGAATAAGTCCGTCATTCTATGGAACAGGGAATGAAGTTTGGGTAGAAACCCTGTGAGTTAAGTTTACGAACCCTGGAGTGAAAGTATTGATCCTAGACATAATCCTGTGCATTAATGGAAATCCTGTGGTTATATTCTAATCTCAGACTTTCCTTAAGGGAGAACTTAGGAACTTTTTTTATTTTAATATAGGTTCTGAGTCTAGGGAGACGTCTTACTGCTTTGTTTAATAGGGGAGGACCTAATTTTTTCAGAAGTGCTCGCTTTGTGTAGGCTTGCAATGGCCTTTGAGGTTAACAGCGCTAATAGGAAAAGGCAGAGTTCCAATAGAGAAGACCCATAAGTCTGTGTATGATTGCAAGTGACATGTGACTGAAAAAAAAAGGGGGGAAGCGCTTTGCGTGAATGCAGCGGTCGGAGGAACCGTTTTGATTTTGGAGAGCTACCAGACTTTTCTGAGCACTTTTTTGCACAGTGAGGTTTGTGAGCTTCGCAGCTTACCCTTCTGAGCAACTTTTTTGCACAGTGAGGTTTTGTGAGCTTGCCAGGAGCTTATACTGTTTATCAATGGTTGCTTTTCTTAGCACTTTCCAGGTATTGTAACCTGTCCAATGGGTTCATCTTTAGAGAGAAGACAAGACAAGAAATTCTTATTTACGAGGATAATAGATAAGCACTGATGTGCTTTTTTACATCCAGTCCTCGCCCTGAATAGGGTCAACATAAGATAAGGCAACAAAAGAAGCATGCAAAAGTGACTAGAACTACAATACGATACAAAAAAAAAAAAAAAAAAAAAAAAAAGTAAAATGGGAGAGAGAGAGAGAGAGAGCGAGAGTGGGTGCGGGAAAGAGCATTAGAACAATCTGACAATCAAAACATTCCAAGGAGATGCAAGACAAGCGATCTGAAGCACCAGGGGGAAAAAATGAAAATAAGCACAAATCGGGGGGAGATGCATAATGATGGCCCAGTCACCACGGGGGGGGGGGGGGGGGGGGGGGGGGGGAGGATGTCATACAGATAATAAATCAAGCCATTCCAGCAGAACTGTGTGTGTGTGTGTGTGTGTGTGTGTGTGTGTGTGTGTGTGTGTGTGTGTGTGTGTGTGTGTGTGTGTGTGAGAGAGGAGAGAGAGAGAGAGAGAGAGAGAGAGAGAGAGAGAGAGAGAGAGAGAGAGAGAGAGAGAGAGAGAGAGAGAGAGAGAGAAAGAGAGAGAGAGAGAGTCGCAAGCATAACAACATAATGACAAGATTGCAGGTAAAAGTAGGAAACACACACGCGCGCGCGCGCGCGCGCACACACACACACACACACACACACACACACACACACACACACACACACACACACACAGGCGCGCGCGCGCGCGCGCGCACAGGCGCGCGCGCGTACTCGTACACAGCATACTTACTAAAACGGAAATAACATATGCATTTCAAGTACAAAACACTTTCTAAATAGTCAGGGTCATACAAAAGGCAAAGAGGGTGTTGGTGGTTGGTGGCTGGATTTATGGCGAAGTATGCAAGTATTGGCACATAAGATGGTTGAAATAATGGTGTTTGAAGGTTGCTATGCGTTGGTGTTGTTTGGTTGATTCAGGGAGCGAGTTCCATTGACAGGAACCTGAATATGTTAAACTGGATTTGAATAAATCAATTCTAGGAACAGGGACATGAAGTTTGGGTAGAGTCCTTGAGGAATTAATTGAGAACTAATGTTGAGGGTGCCTTCCAGATACAATCTTGTGCATTATGATCCTTTGTTGTATTCTAATCTCAGACTTAAGGGGAGAACTTGAATCTTTTTATAGTCCGAGTCCAGTAGACTACTGCTGAGAGAGAGAGAGAGAGAGAGAGAGAGAGAGAGAGAGAGAGAGAGAGAGAGAGAGAGAGAGAGAGAGAGAGAGAGAGAGAGAGAGGAGAGAGAGAGAGAGAGAGAGAGTTTTCTGGTAAAAGATTTTCAGTCTTTAAAAAGAATAGTCAGATCATCAGCTATAAGCGACAGAAGTCATATCATCGTCAATATTTCTTTTATTTTATCATTTGATAGGATAAAAGTTTTGACTTTTCTTTTGAATTAATAAACCACAAACATGTCCATTGATTGTAATGGGACATCATACACGAGTAAAAATTAAAAGAATATATTAAAGTTGTTTCCCTTGAATCGATTGTTTTGAGGTGCCAGTAATTCTGTATGTTTGTTGTTTTTATAGTTACGCCACATTATTACAAACAAATTCGATGAGTCTGGGCGTTTTATTTCTACATTACCCAAGAAAAGCTGTTTTGCTGAATTAAGGATTTGATCTGTTATAAAGATGATGAGCAACAAAACTAGAGTGCCACTTCCTGTCGATGTCAGTTACTAAATTTAGGACTGTTTTATATACTAAACACGAACGGCTAAGTGTGATAGCAAGTTTCGACTTTACAGAAAACTAGTTGGTGTAGCATATTGCCAGACTTGCTCTGCTCTGTCAGTTATTGCGTCCACTGTTGATGATGCGTAACCAGCAAGTTTGACTGAGCTGTAATAGACCCTCAGTGCGAAAACAGACCTTACACGTTCTTGTTGATCAACAATTTTTTGTACGCGCGGGTTTACCATAAATGGATTGGATCGATCTGGACCGACACACCCACCGTTACCTACACACGCTCTAACACACCTTATGTGGTGAAAGGGATGTGCTATTTTTAACTCCTGATCTGTCCGAAAAACCTGCCAAAGAATGACTGAACTTTCAACGTGTGCAGCGGTGTTCGCTCCAAAATAAGTGGTAGGCCAAGCCGGATATCCTACAGCTTGGAAGTGGATGTCGTATAAGTAAGAGCCGGATGCAGCTAGGAAGTGGAGAAATCGCACCGGGACAAGCTGAACCAGGACACAGCTGGGTAGAATTCAGCTGACGTTGATAACAGTGCGAATTGTCGAAAAGAAGGTCCACATGTGACATGATCAACCTCTTCAGAATTTGTGTCGAAAAGATGGTCTGGACTACGTGTGACATCATCAACGTCTGAGATTTTGTGCCGCACAGTAGGAGGTCCAGTAAGCCTACCAGCGACAACACAGTTGCTGAACTTGCAGTGATCCGATTTGATGCTAATGGCTTAGTGTTGTAAAACACTGGTTTGGATACTTGGGGAGAGAACTATTTGGAAAGCTAGTTGTGCGCGGTTTTTCATCGGACAAATAAAAAAAAAAAATAAAAACATTGGAACTTTGAGGAGTTACAGGCCAAATACAATCAAAACTCCTGGTTCAAAGGTCAACGATGTCTGCACAGTTTTCACACGCCAAAGAGGCTGAGGGCACTGGTGACACCGAGGAAGTAAAGCCGTGTGTTTGTAATGACAGTATGAAGAACCTGTTAGCCAGAGTGAATCCAAGGTTTCAGATGAACATGAAGGTAATTTTTTTTCTTGTTTAGATGAGGCTTTAGATGTAAATTATGAGAGAGATACAGAGAGAGAGAGGAGAGAGAGAGAGAGAGAGAGAGAGAGAGTGTGTAGGTAAATTATGATTGTGTGTGTGTGTGTGTGTGTGTGTGTGTGTGTGTGTAGGTAGACTCTAGATGTAAATTATGATTGTGTGTATGTGTGTGTGTGTGTGTGTGTGTGTGTGTGTGTGTGTGATACCAATACAGTAATAGTGGAAGTAAGCAAACTTTTTTGCTTGCATCCAGTGCTCATCTGATCTATGGACACTGTGGTTGGTGCTGTGTGATTGTTTATCGCAACATCATGAGATAACTGATCCATCTTCTTCTGTTCTTCTTCTTCTTCATACATCAGATGAATTCTGTTCTCTTTTTAGGCCCTTATGTATAAAAGTGTAGTGACGCATGGTTTCTGCGCACATAGGCGAGCTCAGCGGAAGTGCACTCTCGCATGAGTAGTGTTCACTGACACTCAGGTAAACAAGCAGACGAACTCTGGCAGTACGACACGGGAGCTTGAAGAGTGCGGTCCTGCTAATTTGTTAGCTTAGGCAGTGCGACACTAGGCCTTGCACTAGCTAACTTGTAGTTAGCTAGGGAGTTCGACACTCGGCCTGAAGGGAGTGGACCGGCTAGGACTAACTTGTAGTTAGTTCAGAAGTTAGGTCGTGCTGACAGTAACACTAGTGACAGACCAGTGTTAGGGCCTCCAGGTTATAGGAGACAGTTTTGCCCTTGCACTGCGACAGTACAGCCATAGACGGTTACAACGGCTAGGACGGTTCTGACAGTACCACTGCTGGGCCCGGAGGTGGACACTGACAGAAAGACAGTGCCTCAGCTGCTGACCCTCTGATGCGGGCGAATGGCCTGGACAGAGTGTGTCAGACTGGCCTAGAAGACAGTGACTAGACTAGACCTTACTTGGTAGCTCATGCCAGTGAAGGGCTTGGGAAAGAATGCAGACAAAGCCCCCAAGCCAGAGTCTGGACTGACCAAGTAAGGTAGAGTGCGTGTGTGTGAGTGCAGAAGTGCTAGGTATATAAACGAACTTCTCTTGAGTGTAGGGAAAACACTTCAAAAGGAACCCAAGCACAGTACTGGATGCGTCTTAGTGCCATGCCCAGGCTGTAAAAGCACTGCATTTTGCCTAACAGGACAAACAAACTAGGGGAGGTGGGAGGGAGGGGGAGGTAAATTGAGTATGCAGACATCCTAACATTAATATTGTTGAGCATTGAGGATGATGTAAGTTGAAAGTGTTTTCCAACCTGAATGAAGATGACGGGTATTCAGTGATGGCTGAGAGCTGGAGCAGCCTTCTGATAAATCCGAAGATGTTAATTTAGGCATCCAGTATCAGACTATCACCCTGAAGATGATTCTGTTCTTTTAAATGTTTTGATCAGGAGCTCCAGTTCTCAAAGAAGAAAGCATGGGGAAACAGAAGAGATGGTAAAGTGAAAAGACAGAAAATTTTATACAACATATTTTGAAAACTGCTGCTGTGTATAGAACAGCTGACAGATGATTCTTTTCATCCTGCAATGTTGGATGGGGAGCTTTGTATAGAACAGCTGACAGATGATTCTTTTCATCCTGCAATGTTGGATGGGGAGCTTTGTATAGAACAGCTTTGTATAGAACAGCTGACAGATGATGATTTTCATCCTGTAATGTTGGATGGGGAGCTTTGTATAGAACAGCTGACAGATGATTCTTTTCATCCTGCAATATCGGATGGGGAGCTTTGTATAGAACAGCTGACAGATGATTCTTTTCATCCTGCAATGTCGGATGGGGAGCTTTGTATAGAACAGCTGACAGATGATTCTTTTCATCCTGCAATGTCGGATGGGGAGCTTTGTATAGAACAGCTGACAGATGATTCTTTTCATCCTGCAATGTCGGATGGGGAGCTTTGTATAGAACAGCTGACAGATGATTCTTTTCATCCTGCAATGTTGGATGGGGAGCTGTGGCGCTGTACATCCTTACACTCTGCGACTGCAGCTTACAGGTTGCTGCATTGTGTTTTGATCCCACATAAGTTCATGAAATAAAAAAAAATCGTGTTTACCTAATTATATGATTAAATTGTGAGACTTGACCTATGCTATGTCACTGTATACAGTATGATGCATATATATCTGTTCACTATTGCCAGTGTAATTTGTAATACTATTACTACGTTATATGTCAGTCACATTAGTACACAGATGCACTGTAAAAGTGTAATACAGTGCATTATATGGGTAAACTCATGTGAAGCTAAAGTATCTACTGTTCTGCAAACATTGCTCCAGATTCCAGATACATGATTATTAACCCTGAAAACAGAGTGGGTTTGGTGGTGATGCTGTTGGAGTATTGCTATAGTATGATTCTGTCCAAATTTGTGTGTTCAAAATCAAATAAAAAACTTGTTTGTGCACTGTGTAAGTATGCTATGATTCTGTCCAAATTTTGTGTGTTCAAAATCAAATAAAACTTGTTTAGTGCACTTGTAAGTGAAAAGACTGTTCAACCTGTGCTGAACCTGACTGACATCATTGCAGCAGACTTGTGGCTGATAATTTCTTACATTGTTACCTATCCCCATCATCAAAATAAATGCTGGTGCTTATTCATCCTATGTATTTTACTCAGCAAGTAATAGAAATTTTCTTAAAGATCTTTTAAACAAACCATATGATGAGTCTTGCTACTATTGTAGTTTGAAATGATGAATTCTTTTTGAGTGAAAACTTAACATTGTTAATACAGAGATCTTGTCTTTACTATTCTAAATTAGAATTTTCAAGAAGTCTTTTTTCTTTAATCGCAACTGTTTCAGAGGAAGGCCAACCAACAGTAACCAGCAGTGACTCACATGAGGTTCTTCATGATGATGAGGAGGAGGACGATGACGACGCAGTGCCTAGCAATAAAATCTGTGTTGGGAACACTGATGGTGAAAACGATCTCATAAAGGCAGTGCGGCTTAATCACTGCGATAAGATACGCCAGTTGATCCGAAGCGGATGTGACTGCAACACAGTATGCAAAAGTGAGTCGGTTACCACATGTCTGGTGATGTATCGACATGCATTGTGTCTTGGGTGTCTTTTTATGTTTCATACTTTCAAAGGATCCAAAATCGCCCATTCTTTTAAACAATGCAAACTTCTATTTTACGTGTGATGTAAGCGCTGCTTGTCAAATAAAATGAACATGTTTTTCTTAATTTCAAGTAGAATTTAATTTTGTGTATGTGTGTGTGTATGTATTGGGGGTGGTGTTAGGGATGGGGGTAGGGTAGACGCACAGAGTTAGAACATTCTCTCCTTTCTCTCTTTGATAACAAGAACAAATCAGTATTTCACTTGCATACTGCCAACCATGCATAATTCATACTTATTTGGGGTTAATTCAGAATGCGATGGAATATCACTATTTTCTGTTCAAAATAATTAATGAATTTTTAAGAAAAATTCAAAAAAAAAAAAAAAGAAAACGGTTTTTAGAATTTTTAAACACTATTACCTGTCTTAAGATCTCAGCACTTGTCTGGGCAATAGCCAACCAGTAATATTCTTTGTTCTGCTATACCTGAAGCGATGACTTACGACTTCAGTACATGAAATACCATCCATCCCTCTGATTGGAAATGGAGATACCCCGCAATTTCCCCCCTTTTTTTTTTTTCTTCTACGCATTAACCACCATACCATTCAGAGACAGTGTGTAGATGTGCACAAATATGTCTTATCCAATTGGGCATGGTCGCTCAAATATGTTAGTAACAATCTTCAAACAGGAAGAATCATTGTGGGGAGTTAGATCAGGATTAGACAAGACCCCTCCCCCCTGCCCCTTCCAAAAAAAAAAAAAAGGTCTTGAAAAAAGAAAAGTCTGTAGAGGGAAGATCGTCATTTCTTGAAGAGTCTTTATGGTAGGGTTGAAGCCCCTGACTTCTACACAACTTGTTTCACTAAATGTAGCATATAAATTGGATATTTGGCAGAGAACCACTGTTCTTGGTGTAAAACGCTATAAAGGCATCAATTTCGTCCCAAAGAACGAACAGGTATCTCCCCGTGTGAAACAGGACAAGATGGATGTTGGTATTTAGTCACATTATGTCTGCCCCATCCTATCACAAATAAGCTTCAGACCCACAGTGGCCAGTTTACTCGGCAGTGATGGTCAAGGGTTAATCGCATAGAATAGTATTTTACTGTTAACTAGTTTTCCGTTCAGGCTTTTGAAAGTTTTATTGGTTGTGCTCATGTTTGACTAAAGAAATGCATGCTAGTGTCAAGTGGAGGGGGCAAGATAAAAGAAAAGTGTTTTAAACAATATTGCTTGTGAAAAAAATGTCTTTTTTTTTTTTTTTTTTTTTTTTACCTACAAGCAAAATCATGGATTATCTGGTAAGAAGTCTTTCCACCCACAAAGGGAATGTTTTTATTCTTTCTCCCTCCCCTCACACCACCACCCCCCCCCCCCCCCCATCCTCTTATCATGCTTATCTGTGTGTGTGTGTGTGTGTGTGTGTGTGTGTGTGTGTGTGTGTGTGTGTATGAACACATTCTCAAAATATTAGAAAAATTTGCGGTATTTTGGCAGAACAGTGAACGAGTAATGATTACCGTGATATTGAGAAAATAATCTGTAGATCTTTCAGGATGCATGACATAAAACAGAAGTTGAATGATACACAAATATGCAGGTTTAAGATATATAATTTGTATGACTTTTTCTTCTGAATTGTTTTTTTTTTTTTTTTTTTTTCAGAAGGTAATAGAAATACCATGGTAAGCTTAGTTGAAATACTGTAGAGGGGATATTTTCAGGTCATGAAGCTCCAGCTCTCATGTGGCCTGCGTAGTTGGCTTGGCTATAAAGACCATTATTTAATGGATGGATGAGTTACTGATTCCTTTGTCATGAGCTGATCAGAGAGTGGCAACCATGAACATTTTGTGCTGTTGCCTTGTTCAGTGGATGGGCCGCCCTGTACAGTACGGGTGGAGAGAGGGAACTTCAAGAAACAGCTTCAGATGACCGGCTACGCTCCCCTGCATGTGGCTGTTATACATTCTTCAATGACGGTGCGCTTTGCCTTTTCTCTGTCTTATATTCTTTCTATGTGTGTGTGTGTGTGTGTGTGTGTGTGTGTATGTGTGGCTGTGCTTTCCACACACTAGTTATATACAGTTACACACAGGCTTCACTGAGGAGACAGTACCCTGCTGCCGAGGCATTTTGGAAGTGTTCAGTAGTACCTGTTCTGACTGACATACACAGGACACCTCCATGGTAGTCCTACACTGACGACAGTAACTGCTTGGTTGTGGATTAGTGCCAGGAGTAAGTGTCCCTTGCTGGAGACCAGTGTCTATCGAACACACAGTAACTCGTCGCTGTCAAACACTTTTAATTCAGAATCACCGTAGGCGTGAACGTAGAACTGAAAGTCGCAGGTCACTATGAGGTCAGGACTTGAAAGGCATTTGAAACTTTCATTTAAATCGTAGCGATAAACAAGATTAACACGTCATTATATTGCTGTACTATTATCATCGCTTTTGTTGTCATTCTTCTTATTGTTGTTATCACAGACCATCAAGTGTTTGCTGAGCATGGGAGCTGACCTCCACATCCGAGACAAAAAAACGAACGCACAGCGTTACAGTTGGCTGTTGCTGTAAACCGACCCAAGTTGCCCGACTGTTGATAAGTTCTGGTAAGGAAGTCATTCAGGGACATCTACCTTTACACGCAAAGCATAGTTTTGTTACTTTTCTTTTGTTTTTAATTACACTGTAAAGAGAATGAAAAGTGCATATGATTGTCCGACTATACCCGAGTGTGGAACTGAAACATTAAATCAGTCAGATGAGTTGAAATTATTTTCCTCACAGGACAGGCCGCCCTCTCTCTCTCTCTCTCTCTCTCTCTCTCTCTCTCTCTCTCTCTCTCTTCTCTCCTCTCTCTCTCTCTCTCTCATTTTTACTCTCTCTCTCTCTCTCTCTCTCTCTCTGTTGGATGGCAATGTGGTCTGTTTTTAAATGATTTTTTTCACTGTCTTTTGTTGTTGTTTTGTGTAGAAATCAACCTAAAATATCTCTCTTTTTTGTTCTCTTCAATTCAGGCAACAAAAAAAAAACCCCTCTAAAATCAGGAATAATGCACAGGTGCCGAGATCAACACGAGAAGCGTCAGCGGACGGTCCCCACTGATGGAGGCAGTGACCAACATCAGCTTTGACCTGACACAGGCACTGCTGCAGGCCGGCGCTGACCCTGACCTGGTGGACATCAAGGGAACGACGCCGCTGTCGGCCGCCGTCCTCACCATGGGCACGCGGGAGAAGGGGCCTGAGCTGGACGTGTCACGCTCCATTGTGCAGAGCTTGATCGATGGTCAGTGTGATGGATGGTCAGTGTGATGGATGGTCAGTGTGATGGATGATCAGTGTGACCGACGGTCAGTGTGATTGATAGTCAATGTGATCAATGGTCAGTGTGATTGATAGTCTGTGATTGATGTTCAGTGTGATGGATGGGTAGTGTGATCGATGGTCAGTGTGATCGATGATCTGTGTGATTGGTGGTCATTGTCATTGGGTTTCTAGCTGCCCAGCTTTCCCCTTCTCTTTCCCAAGCTTCCCTGTCTTTTCTCTGTCTGACCTGTCTGTTCTCCTGAAGTCACTGTGGCTGTACAATTGACACTGGACATAAACACGGTGAAGTCACTGTGGCTGTACAATTGATGCTGGACATAAACACTGTGAAGTCACTGTGGCTGTACAATTGACGCTGGACATAAACACTGTGAAGTCACTGTGGCTGTACAATTGACACTGGACATAAACACTGTGAAGTCATTGTGGCTGTACAATTGACGCTGGACATAACACTGTGAAGTCACTGTGGCTGTACAATTGACACTGGACATAAACACTGTGAAGTCACTGTGGCTGTACAATTGACGCTGGACATAAAAAACACTGTGAAGTCATTGTGGCTGTACAATTGACGCTGGACATAAACACTGTGAAGTCACTGTGGCTGTACAGTTGACACTGGACATAAACACTGTGAAGTCACTGTGGCTGTACAGTTGACACTGGACATAAACACGGTGAAGTCACTGTGGCTGTACAATTGACAGTAGACATAAACACTGTGAAGTCATTGTGGCTGTACAATTGACACTGGGACATAAACACTGTGAAGTCACTGTGGCTGTACAATTGACACTGTTCAAAAACACTGTGAAGTCACTGTGGCTGTACAGTTGACACTGTTCAAAAACATTGTGAAGTCACTGTGGCTGTACAATTGATGCTGGGCATAAACACTGTGAAGTCACTGTGGCTGTACAATTGATGCTGGACATAAAACACTGTGAAGTCGCTGTGGCTGTACAATTGACGCTGGATATAAACACTGTGAAGTCAGTGTCGCTGTACACTTTCCACTGGACATAAACACTGTGAAGTCATTGTGGCTGTACAATTGACACTGGACATAAACACTGTGAAGTCATGGTGGCTGTACAATTGATACTGGACATAAACACTGTGAAGTCATGGTGGCTGTACAATTGACATTGGACATAAACAACATGAAGTCATTGTGTTAATTAATACCACAACCTACGAAGCAATTTAGTTTCATCAAATGTTAAAACCTTGCGTTGGTATAAACTTTTACGTGTTGTATCTTCTGTGTCCTTGAAAAGGTAGAGGTGAAATCACTCTTTCAGTCAGTACCATTTTTTTTTTTTTTAAATACAGTGCTTGTCTGTAAATTTTGTCTTTTTCATCATTACAGTCATTATTGTCATTATCATTAGAATCATTGTTGTTAGTGTTGTACATAATGCTGACAGTATTGTTGTATGCTCTGCTCAGGCGGGATGTGAGGTGGACCGACCTAATCCTGCCGGGGCCTCAGCTCTCATGTTGGCCTCAGGACTGAAGATCACCAGCGTCATTTCCTATCCTGATAACGGCCGGCGCCAATGTCAACCTGTGAGCTACTATATTTCACTACTTTGGTATTGGTTTGTTTAGTATCTGGCCGTTTAATCATCTGTGTGTCCTCAGTGGCATCTCTCATTCCAGTCTCCCCATACTTACAGTCATATTCAGGTTGACCCTGGCCTGGCCCCAACACAGGTGATCCACAGATGTAGATACTGAGTTGTGTTATCAGACAGCAGATACTGAGTTGATTTCAGACAGCAGATAATGAGTTGTTGTCAGACAGCCGATACGGAGTTGATGTCAGACAGTAGATACTGAGTTGTTATCAGACAGCAGATACTGAGTTGATGTCAGGAAGTAGATATTGAGTTGTTGTCAGACAGTAGACACTGAGTTGTTGTCAGACAGTAGATATTGAGTTGTTGTCAGACAGTGGATACTGAGTTGATTTCAGACAGCAGATACTGAGTTGATGTCGGACAGTAGATATTGAGTTGTTGTCAGACAGCAGATACTGAGTTGTTGTCAGACAGCAGATACTGAGTTGATGTCAGACAATAGATACTGAGCTGTTGTCAGACAGCAGATAATGAGTTGTTGTCAGACAGTAGATATTGAGTTGTTGTCAGACAGTAGATATTGAGTTGCTATCAGACAGTGGATACTGAGTTGATGTCAGACAGTAGATACTGAGTTGTTGTCAGACAGTAGATACTGAGTTGTCAGGAAGTAGATATTTAGTTGTTATCAGACAGTAGATACTGAGTTGTTGTCAGACAATAGATACTGAGTTGTTATCAGACAGCAGATACTGAGTTGTTGTCAGACAGCAGATACTGAGTTGTTGTCAGACAATAGATACTGAGTTGTTATCAGACAGCAGATACTGAGTTGCTGTCAGACAGCAGATACTGAGTTGTTGTCAGACAGCAGATACTGAGTTGTTGTCAGACAGCAGATACTGAGTTGATGTCAGACAGTAGATAGTGAGTTGTTATCGGACAGTAGATACTGAGTTGTTATCAGACAGTAGATATTGAGTTGTTATCAGACAGTAGATACTGAGTTGTCGGGAAGTAGATATTTAGTTGTTATCAGACAGTAGATACTGAATTGTTGTCAGACAATAGATACTGAGTTGTTATCAGACAATAGATATTGAGTTTTTATCAGACAATAGATACAGAGTTGTTATCAGACAGTAGATATTGAGTTGTTATCAGATAGTAGATATTGAGTTGATTTCAGACAGTAGATAATGAGTTGGATGTCAGACAGTAGATACAGAGTTGTTGTCAGACAGTAGATATTGAGTTGATTTCAGACAGTAGATACTGAGTTTTCAAACAGCAGATACTGAGTTGATTTCAGACAGTAGATAATGAGTTGTTGTCAGACAGAGAACTCTGTGCAGTCCTGCCTATAGTAATGGTGAAACTCTCTGCTCCGACAGGCGGACCGTGCCGGGCGCACGGCCTTTTCCATGGCCATCGAGGGCCAGCGAAGTCTCTACACTGCCAAGCAGCTCATGAAGTACGGTGCTGCCACTCACCAGGCGGACAGTAAAGGTAAGCAAGGCTGAAAGTCAGGCTTGCGTAGAAGAGCTATGGGTCAAAATGTGTTGCTGTTGTAATGCAGGGGTGCAGGTCTCCGGGATTAAACAGGAAATCTTGATCAGGAAAAAATCTTTAACGTTTGACTCCAAATCGGTGACATTTTAACTGTCTCTGCTGCTGTGCTGCAAGTTTTTGTTAGGGTGCTTTCCGGTAAGTATTTGTTTTGGAGAAGTGGTGTTGTATCTCTGAATTTTTTTTTAATATTCTTTATTGTTTTTGTGGTGCACAGTCAAATACAGAGAAGACGTCCTGGAAGAATGTCATTAATAAGTTTAGAAAAGTAGTTTAGACTCTAATTGATGAGTTTATCTGTCATCCTGTTAATTTTGGTTATGAAGTCTTCAAAATTCTGTGGCGATTACCGAAACTCTTCTAAAACTCTGTCAGGAAGGTAGAAAAGTATCTCAGATAGGTAAAAGTGATTTCCTGTCAATCCAGACTCAGAAAAAAAGGGTCATACAAAACAAGAAATAAAGGAAGAAGTACTGGACAAAACAAGATTTTGATGTGTTTGACAGCTGAGCCATTCCTCCCCCCCCTCCCCCCCCCCCCGGCCTTATCTCTTCTCTTCCCCCCTCACCTTCCCCTCGGCCCCCATGCCTACATGTCCCCCTCTCCATACACACACAGGTTTTGATTTCTGTGGGTGTTTCAGTGTGTTATGGGATATTTGTATGATTTTTCTTTCATTTTGCTCTATGGCTCTGGTTGTTTAAGGCTTGCATGGATGACTTTTTTGGTTTGGTTTTCAGCCTGGTAAGGCCTGATCAGTGAATTTGGTTTGAAAATGAAAACCAAGCCCAGAAAGAACAGAAAAAGGAAGATACCGATTTGAGTGTGGCGTTTTGTCACTAGGAAGGATGGATCTGCGAATCTTAACAGAACTGTTTTCACCAGTCACCACTGCATCTTTGGAGTCTGTTCAGACCCCTCCAGTGATGGAGTAAAACGCAGGAGGCGTGAAGTCCGTATTGGAGCTTCCTGTTTCAGACCAGGAAATATTGCTATAAAGAAAAGAGAATAAAAATGCAGAAAATTATTTCTTTCCGTCTGTGAAGAAGGAATTCAGCTAGAAATTTGAAGTGTACCCCAGGTGACAGTTGTGTGCCTCATTTAATCCGACCATTCCTCCTCTTTTACATTCGTTGGCTAGAATGCCTAGAGTCACCATGAATGCTTTTCTTTTTTTTCTTTTTTTTGTAAATCTTACCTTTAAAGTAGGTAGTATAACAGCAGCGCCTCTTTTATACAGGTAGTTGCCTCCACAGATTTCACAATATTTATTCCCTTTTTTTTTTTTTTTTTTTTTTTTTTACTTTTTTACAAATCATATTCACAGAGGAACAATCTTATTCTCAGTTTATCCAGTACACGAGCTGGCTAAAAAAAACAACAACAACAAAAAAAGAACACTATGATTTTCTTTTTCATTCTAAGACCCAGAGCTGGATGTGATAGTAGTTGACAAAGTTACATTACACTCTTCTGCATTAACACAGACATGTGCATAATGCAATGCAACAAGTACTAGAATAATTACGTCATTTTTTTCTTTTTTTTTCTTTTGCTGAGGATATTCTGTGAGGTTTGTGTATATTATTATATATATATATATATATATATATATATATATATATATATATATATATATATATATATATATATATATATATATATATATATATATATATATATATATATATATATATATATAATGCTGAACAATTACGTAGTGGGGGAAAACAAGTGCAGGCCAACAATTCTTCCATCACTATAGTAATGACTTGGCAAAGAATTGAGAAAGGGAAAAAAAAAAAAAATTGAAGATGAAGTAAATGGGAAAATGTATATCATAAATATGAAAACCCTTCACTAGCTGCATGAGGAAATTATGGCAGTCCCTCTCGAAGACAGATCTATATGTATTGCCAGCTCCGAGGCCTTTCGTCCGCTGGATCGGACTCATCGGGGAGACATATATATATATTCTGCTGAAATATTTTTGTGTATATTTTGTACTCAAGAGATAATGTACTATGTGGCAATGACATATCTTCACTTGCTGTGACCCAACCTAGTCTGTCTTCCTGTTTGCTTGCTTGTCTGTTTGTCTGACCATCTGTCTCTCTGTCTATCTGTCTTTCCTGTGCTATTTATCCTGCATGTTTTCATCAGAAGCATGAATACATTTCTGAAGAGTAGCAGTATTTGAATGATAGGATGTATACCAGTTTATAAATATTTCCTAAAACACTGTGCTTTATTTGTCAATAAGTAACCATGCTGTGTATATGTAAGTGATGTTATACTGAAGTTATTTCCTTTTTTTCTGTGTGTGTTTATGTTACATCATTATTTGGTTTGCTTTATACCAAATTCTGGTTGTTGCTGTTGCTGTTACGTTTTGTGAGGCTATGTTAAAACAACAGTGAAAGCAAATGAAAATGGTGTAAAAAAAAAAAAGAAAGTAACTTTTTACGGCAAAGAACATTGTCTTGACACTGATGTTGTGATTATGTGGACAGGCCACACTCCACTGAGCAAGGTGCTCAGGTTTGGCACTGTGGCCATCCTGCGTCTGCTGCTGGCAGCTGACGCTGTGCCACACACCTACGACATCCTCACCGCGCCGAGAATCATTCAGCTGCGACAGTACCTGCCTGAACTTGACGAATGGCTTCACAAAGAGCTGTATGAGCCTCGGCCCCTGCTGAGGCTCTGTCGAGAGGTCATCCGCCACCAGATGTCGCCACATAACCTCCCGCACATAGAGAGGCTTGGCCTGCCTCGGACCTTGAATGATTTTGTGCTGGGTGTGACAGAGTAGGAGTATCGACAGTGATGAGGATAGTGATGAGGAGCGTTGCAAGTGGATGGTGAGGAAGGAAAGGCGAGAGGGGGGGTAAGGGGGGGGGGGAGGGGAAGGGGGGGGAGGGGGAGGGGGGGGGAGAGGGTTTGAGTGTGGAGCTGTGGTTGGCATCAAGTTGATTTTTTTGTTGTTGTTGCTGAATGAGTGGTTTGGTGCATGATGTAAGTGTGAGGAGTAACCTGAGGTTTACCACACACAGACCTTCATAAAATTCTTATTGGAAAAGCCACAGATTGTGCAGATTCCACATTGCTGAAGGAGCAAGGCTGGTGGTTAGATTCAGTCACCAGGACAGTTTTTCTTTTCATTTTGAACATGAACATTGTAAGTTTTTCTTTTAAAACTCATACTTACTTTTACATCTCTTCATCTGTCTATCTGTCTGTCCGTCTATCTATCAATCTATTTACCTATCTGTCTATCCATCTATCAGTCTATCTGTCTGTCTATCTATCTATCTGTCTGTCTGTCTGTCTGTCTGTCTCTATCAAAAAGAAAAGAAAAGAAAAGAAAGAAATAACCAACCAATTAACACTGAGTGAAAAAGTCATGCAAGACAGTTCATATTCACATGAATGTTCTAAAACTGAGGAAAAAATGGAGGGTTGGATATCTGCCATGAGATCATGTTCAAAGAAATATTTTTTCACTTCACTACATTTGACAAAATGATTATGTTTTAAGCCTCTGAATTTGGTACAACTATGTGTCCATTTATGCACTACATCAGGTATAATATGTATGTACAATACAACAACATGTTTTTAGAGAAAAAAGTCAAGCATTTAAATAGTATTGAATAATGGTTTGTTTGACAACGGTGTAGTTAAGAAATCTACACAGTTTAATTTGACACATGCAAAATACTCCTCAATTTTGTTCCAGAATGTCAATTTGTTCAAGAACCCCTAAATTTGTTGCAGAGTGTTGTCTATCTTACAAGCATATATGAAATGCTTTGCAAATGATATTATGAAATAAAAGATATTGTCGCTTATAATCATGGCCAAATAGTACAAATGATTCTGTTAAATGGACATTTTCAGCATTTAAACATCTTTCTAACTTCAGAGAAAAAAAAAACGTGTGAGAGGGGACATTTCCAAGACATATGGCCAGTACTATCATTGCTTATGCAAGTTTTAAAGAACTATGCTTTAAAGAAAAAGAATGTAAACATTTTATATTTTTCAATGCAAAGAAACTATGCCTGTGTTATAAATCAGTCTTTCGTGTTATAAATCAGTCTTTCGTGTTATAAATCAGTCTTTCGTCACATTTGATGGGTGCAGATGGGAGGCAGAAGAGAATACAGAGGAAAGGGTAGGGGGGGTAATTTGTCCTTAATTTGATGGATTGTTTTCTTAGGAGGCATTGAGGGTTGCAAGGGTTCAGGGCTTGTGGTTGGACTGAGCAGCCATACAATGTTGTTTGATGAATAGTTGGGGTTAATGGATGTAAGGAAAAGAAACCTGTGACAAAAACTCAAGTCTTTCTTGGTCAGTTTGAAGTTGCAGTCTTAAAGACATGAATTTATAAAGTTACAGATGAATTTTAAAAAAGATTTTTTTTTTTAGATAATACAGATGAAGTTACAGTCTTGAAGACATGAATTTTATAAGTTACAGATGAACTTTAAAAAAGATTTTTTTTTTTTTTTTTTTTTAAGATAATGCAGATGAAGTTACAGTCTTAAAGACATGAGTTTTATAAGTTGCAGATGAACTTTAAAAAAGATTTTTTTTTTAGATAATACAGATGAAGTTACAGTCTTGAAGACATGAATTTTATAAGTTACAGATGAACTTAAAAATTTTTTTTTTAGATAATGCAGATGAAGTACAGTCTTGTAAGACATGAATTTTATAAGTTACAGATGAACTTAAAAACATTTTTTTTTTAGATAATGCAGATGAAGTTACAGTCCTAAAAAGACATGAATTTTATAAGTTACAGATGAACTTTTAAGAAGTTTTTTCTTTTTAGATAATACAGATCAAGTTACTGTCTGAAAGACATGGATTTTATAATAAGTTACAGATTAACTTTTAGAAGTTTAAAAAAAAATTTTTTTTTTTTTTTTAGATAAGACAGATGAAGATACTGTCTTAAAGACATGAATTTTATAAGTTATAGATGAACTTTTTTTTTTTTTGACCAGATATAATACAGTTCTGTGTACATGCATTGTGTGTGTTTGTGTGTAAATTTGTACACTGTCTGTTGACATTTTTTTTTTTCTTCAAAAAACAGTGTAATTGTCATCAATTTCAGTGTCTTGTATGGTGACCATTTTATGGGAGACAGCCCCCTTTTTTTTTTTTATAAATCATTTAGAATCTCAACCTTAACTTTTTTTTTTTTTTTTTTTTTTTTTTTAAAGAGTTTTCAGTATTTAAGTCAGGAATCATGTTTGCTCTTCTTTTTTAATTGTTAAGTATTTGCATGAAAAATGAGAAACTGTGTTTTATTTTTTTTATATTGCTGTTTGTAAAGATGTGTGTCTAAAAGCCTTGGCCCACTGAAAATATATAGAAATACTTGTTTTCTTGGAGAATGTCTTGGAAAGGGATACTCGCGGTGTCAGCATCTTTAAAATATGATAGAAAATGTTCAAGGTTTCAGTCATGTTTTCTGTTCAAATACAGGCAGGCAGTGTCCTTAATGTATGTGTCTATAAACACAATGCTCTTAAGGTGGCGCATGGCTTCCAAAAATGTTACCGCACAGTCATAGACAAACAGAGCACAGGACAAGACACAGTGCATTTCGACCTCAAGACCAAGAGGTCGAACTGCATTGTGTCTTGTCCTGTGCTTTGTTTGTCTTTGTCCTTGGTGGTAATGACCCCTTTCTTTCTAATTTTGCTTCATTTTCCACCCTCAGTCACTCTATTTTGAAACTTCTAAAAATGTGTATTTTTTTGTTTCTAAGCTGTTAGTAGAGCTACATTTTATGAAATTTTGCACACAGCTACAACAATGCCATAACAGTGTGCCATTTTTTTTTTTTTTCAAGTAAATCTGACTAATAGAACACAAGTTATTAGATTGTCATTATCAATTTACTGTTATGCTTTTTGGTATAAAAGTGGACAGAAATGGCTAAAGAACACAGTAAGACATAATTCAAATGTCTCTACAAAATCATTCACTTTGTTTGCCCTGAGGCTGAAAATGTATGAAAATTTTAATTCATCCTACAATGTTACATATTCTTCATTAGCAAGACGTCTACTAGAGTTACAGTCTTCTGATATGTCTTTATCGTGTTTCATCACCTTTTAAAAAAAAATATATCTTCTAACTTTCATTGAAATATCTTTGCTCAGACCTGAGACATTGTGTTCCCAGGTAAGGGAAAAAAAAAAAAAAAACATGAATCTGAAAAATCATTCAGTAAAAATAATGTAACTAATTTTCTACTGTTTTACCCTCGTACACAAATCAGTAATGATGCCCCAGCATTTTTCCACTGACTTTGCACTTGCTGACTTAAATATCTGCTGAATGAAGCCATTTTTTTTTTCATTCATTTTGTGTCGATCAAATTGAAATAGCCACTTTCCTGACAAAAAAAAAAAAGAAAAGATTATCTACTGGGATGCCAAAGGTTGATGGAAATTGGCTTTTCTTTAAACAAGTAAAGAATTTTTTTTTTTAAAGACCCGTGCTTCATCTCTGCATTACATTGATCATGATACAGCAGTAGTTTACGTGCAGTCCACTTCCATGGCTGATTTTTGTAAAGGTCATTTTGATTTGCCAGGTTTTACCGATCGGGCTGCACTGTTTGTGGTCATCTCCAAGAAACAATGATACATCATGAACATCTTATGGCATAGATGTTGAAAATGGAGATGTTGATCATGACTTAAATTGACTGGCCCCACCTGGATCAGCAAGTGATGAGAGACGGATAGGTAATGTATCCAAAAAGTCAGCTTCAGTGACAAAGTGCTCTGCTAACGGTGCAAGAACACAATTCTGTGCACAGAGGAAGAGCTGCGGGACTACTAGATGATGCCGAAACAGTCAATCATAGAATTGATGCAGGAATGTTTTGTGTTGTTGTAGATCTTCGAGTCGTCAAGGCCTGTTTCTTCAGCTTCTGTGGATCTTGACCCTCAGACCCCCTGCCAGAGGCCATGCCTGCTTTAGTTAATAATTTGTCACCTTTTGAAGTCATAATTGTAAATATCAGTATCATATTGTGGTATAACATAACCTTTCACCTGTTGGCTGTAGTTGACCAGGGCATTGGTCAGTGAGCAACTGTAGCATCCTTGTCACCTGGAGGGGGCAGACAATGAGGTCACCAGCTGCCACTGTGTTTTGCCCAGGACTGGAGGAGTTAACTCCTGCGAAATGGTCCCACTTTGAAAGTCTACTCAAAAAAAGAGGTAGTCTCCCTTTGACCTGCTTGTTCCTTCCCCCCCCACCCCCACCCTGATCGATGTTGTCCCAAGAGATACAGGTGAAATGACAGCAATATAACATGGAGTGGGTTCCCTTTTTTTTTTTTTTTGGTAACCAGTTCACATAGGTCAGTGGTGGTGGAGTTACAGCTTGCAGATGGTGTCAGATTTCAGCTCCATAAGAGGCGTTTTTATCTGTAGTGGTGGGCTCAAGCCCTGATTTTTTTGTTGTTTTCTTTTGTTTTTAGTTAACAATGGGCCTGAGTAGGAAGACTGAAACCATGAGTCTGGTTACAACCACACTATGCTCATGTATAGGTGAATTTGTGTGCATGTGTGTTTGCCCTGTGTGTGTGTGTGTGTGCGCGCGTGTGTGTGTGTTTGTGTGTGTGTGGGTGGGTGTGTGCGCGTGCGCACAGGTGTGTACATAACAGCAGTTTCATTATTATTATGAGGACAATGCATGTATGTATGACTTTGGGATGTATATTGTGCACACTTGCATGCATGCTTTGGGGACTGTCATCAGAATCTCTTAAACTGGTCAGTGTATGTGTGTCTGTGGCGAATGGGAGAGAAGGAAGGCTAGTGCAAAGAATTTTATTCATTCTTATTTCTTCTTAAATGATTGGAATTTTAAGGGTGTTATGTTTCTCTGTCCCTGTCTCTGTCTGTCTTAGATCTGAAGCAAAGGATAAATTTTCACTGGAACATGGAGTTAAACTGAAGAAGAAAAAAAATAATAAAATGCTGTTCATTGAAAGAGTAATCTGTACAGAATTTGTTGTGTTTGTTACGATGACAAAGCTGTAGCTTTGTATTTTCTGTAATTTACTTGTTACCCTGTCTTTTATGTAAATTATAGGTGATTAATTACTATGCTTATGTTTTCATCAGTTGTTTCTCAGTTTTAATGCTTCTTTCCAAAAATTTTAGGACTTTGTCAATAAAGCATTGCGTTACCTATCTGTCGACTCAATAAAGCATCATGTCACCTGTCAACCAATAAATTGCTGTTATATACATACACAAAGGCATGAACAAACGACAAAAGCTTTCAGTATTTTGTGTGGTTTAGAGCGCACCTTTGCTCACACAGAAGGATTTTGCACATCATACACTAAGATGTTACACTACTGATGTGTCACGGAGGAGTGGCATCACTTGTTTAATTCACTATGGAGCTATTTTCTTGTTCAGTGAATTTTGAAAAAAAAAAATGGCACTGCTCTCATTGATACCAGAAGAGAAGTCTTCTTAATTTTGTAAAAACTCTCTCTCTCTCTCTCTCTCTCTCTCTCTCTCTCTCTCTCTCTCTCTCTCTCTCTCTCTCTCTCTCTCTCTCTCTCTCTCTCTCTCTCTCTCACACACACACACACACACACACACTATTTATTCCTTTTGCCCCTTTTGCGGTATGGAGGAAGGGTAAGTTTAAAGTAATAACAGGAAAAAGAAAACAAACGAGCCAAATGAAACAAATTGCTGGTCAATGCTAAGATAGACCACCACTGTCCTGCGTATGTTAGATCAGAACAGGCGCCACTGAGTTGTGCAGATTCAGACTGGGACAAATATTTCATATCTATAGACCAACAGCGAACTGTATTTTTTTTAGTATTTAGAGCTGTGGCTGAAATCTTTACACATTTTGTTCACAAGAATCAGAACTGCCTTTAGATGTTAAATAAATGCTAGTGAACCGAAAAAAAAAAAAAAAAAAAAAACAAAAACGTGGGCAAATGAATCACAAGACATAACATGATGCGTTTCGACCTTTTAGGTCTTCTTCAGGCAAGATATAAAAACAATTAGGACAACGAAAGTGAACAAGCAATCTTCAATCACTTCAGCGCAAGATAGGCGTTGAATGAAAACCAGGCTGTCAGAAGGGAGATATGTGTGAGTCAAGGTAGTAATGATGATAATTATATTACTTATGGGAATACTAATAATGGTAATGATGATGATCAAAATATTGAAAAAAAAGAAATAAAGACAGGATTACTACCACTTATTAGTATACTAATACTATCATTAATATGATTATTATTCTTTATTGTATTTCTGACATTCCAGCTTACCACTTTTCCAGCCGCCTATAGCATCACTATCATTCCTATATTATGGTTACAATCGAAATTATTATCAAAACTATTTATATACATATCATAATTATTAATATATCTATCAGATTCCATCCTTCCCATAATTCATACCTTCCATCTCCTCTTTGTTCTTCCTGTCCTCCCCTCCCCCTGGTTTTTTTTGTTTTTTGTTTTCCCCCTTTGTATTAGTACCATTAATATCATTACTATTATCAGTATTGTTGCTATTTGATTTATCTATTCTATTATCATTATCATATTTATTATTTTTTTCATTTATTTACTTTTTTTTTTATTATGTATATATATATAGATAGATAGATGGATATAGATATAGATAGATAGATAGATTGATATATCATAAATAGTATCAAAATGCCCTTCGAGATTTCAAAAAAGCTCAACCACCTGGGGAGCAACATCTGTTAAAATGAGGTATTAAAATGTAGAAGTATTAAAAATATCTCAACAAGCTTGTTTCAAGCTTTCTCTCTCATCAGGATCATCTTGAAGAGAGCAAAAGCTTGAAACAAGCTTGTAGAGATATTTTTAATACTTCTACATTTTAATACCTCATTTTAACAAATGTGTGTGTGTGTGTGTGTGTGTGTGTGTGTGTGTGTGTGTATATATATATATATATATATATATATATATATATATATATATACACACACACATATATATATATATATATACTTTTTTTTAAATTAATGTTTATCATGCTTTTATTATCAGTACCATTATTACCATTACTTTTACTATAATTGTTAGCATTATCATCATTAATACGATTGTTAGTATTGATATTACCATCACCACCAGTAACATCACCATCACCATTGTCACAAAGACTATTGCCACGGCAACCATGCTGTTTAAGAATCCTCTAACCCACTCTCCTTTCTCCATACTACAACTGCTATTGCCATATTATCACTAAGAGTGGTAGTAATTCTGTCTGTATTTATTTTTTTCAATATTTGATCATCATGATTACTGTTATTAGTATTCCCATCAGTGATAAAACTATCATTACTACCTTGACTCACATATTATCTCCCTTCTGACAGCCTCGTTTTCATTCAGCGCCTATCTATCCGACAGGTGTAAATATGTGGAGTGATACAATAAGGACCAGATTTTGGGATGTTTTGAAAGGATAGAGGACCAGAAAGGTGTAAATAGGTGGGGGTGATACCATAAGGACCAGACATTGGGGACGATGTAATAGGACCGGGGACCAGAAAGGTGTAAATAGGTGGGTGATACAAGAAGGACCAGATATTGGGGACGAAGTAATAGGAGGGAGGACCAGAAAGGTGTTTATAGGTGGAATGATATAATGGAAAGGTAGACCAGGAAAGTGTTAATATGTGGGTGATGCACTGGGGAGAAGAAACCAAAAAACGTTTTGAGGGATGCTATAATGAGGAAGTCTCGGAGATTTATCTCCCTGTCAGATGCCCTCGATCCCTATACTTAAAGCCCTGGAACCTGACAAGCCACCAACCCTGATCAATTGTCTGCGACAGCTGGGTCACAGGATCAAGAACACGACCAGACCTCCTTTGGATCTCAGCCCACTGCTAAGTCTCAGGAGATGAAAAGACAGTTAACTCAGCAAAAACCCAGACCTCAGGAAACACCAATCGGATGATCATGTCAGCTGTTATGAGAAGGAGCATCATCACCTTTTGAGCCACAGACAGAACAAGACGACTTTCACCATCTGCCCAGAGTGCAACAAGCGATCCCAGTAAGGGGTCCAGACCGGTCCGTACACTCTCATCAACAAGAAGTTTGGCTGATGCCCGTCACCAATCCATCCCTATGGTCAAGAAGACCAGACACATAGCAACGTTCTTCACCAAGAACAGATACAGGTGGTATAGTCCGGTGCAATTCCATTTAAGACCAAGCTCTACTGCCGCTGACAGGACTTGGAACAGAGACAGATCTACCTGTCTCCATACACGGACTGCCAGGGTGACAACGAATGTAAAGAAGGAGGTGTGTGTGTGTGTGTGTGTGTGTGTGTGTGTGTGAGAGAGAGAGAGAGAGAGAGAGAGAGCGAGCAGATGAGTATGAAGTGCGGTTGGTAATTGCCCTGTAGTAAATGGCCATTGAGATTGGCTCCGAGGTATATGAGAACTAGCCAATCAGCAGCATTGACATAATCAGTTTGGGACAAAGAAACGAAAACAAAAAACAAAAGAACATTTTAAGACGGGGATACATCTGGCATCAAAATTAAGTCCACTCATGGAAACAATACTGAAGCCCCTATTCTTTCTTTAAAGTGATACACCAAGCAGAGACAAAATATTATAGTGACTTTCTCCTACTTCTGTATACTACCCACAATTACCAGGTTTACTTTAAAAAAAAAAACAACTGGTATTTTATTCAGTGTGTGTGTGTGTGTGTGTGTGTGTGTTCGAAGGTTTAACAATAAGTTACTAATGGATTTAAGTTTAACGCAGCTTCACTTTGGCAAGATGGTGCCTAGAGTGGGACAGTGGTGATCTCAGCTGTCAGCTCCAAAACGGAACTGGCGTATTCAGTATTCAAGGAAGGTCTGATGAAGAGCAGGTACTCCTCTTCCATTGAGTTCACTTTTATGTTCCTGTATAGGAATCCCAACATTCTTCCGGCTTTTGTTGTAATTGGCATCTATGTCAGCATCCCAGCTAACGTTCTTGTTAATAGTGAAGCCCAGGTATTTGATAGACACCACGGGCCCAGAATATGGCCATGCAGGTGGTTTCCATAACAAAGCGGCTGTCGACTCCGGGGCCCAAGGAGAGCAGTATACTTCCCTGGGTGGAGAACCATGCCCAAGCTTTTCTCCTCCCATTCCACCGGGTGATTGAGCTTTTGCTGTAATTGATGTTTATCCTGCTGGGAGCAACATCTCTATAGACTTCAGTGTCGTCAGTGAACAGCCCTGTGGGAACATTACTGATGTAGACAAAGAAGAGACAATGTCACAGCACCGATCCCTATGGCGCACATCACCTCATTCTTGCAAAGTCTGACTGTGTTCCCTCCACTGTGACCTCTGCCTGTGATAAAAAGATATAAATTAAAGAAAATAAATGCGTAACATCAACTGACCAAGACAGTCAAGCATTCAGAACACCTGATAAACATAACATTTCCAGCCCTTAACAAATCAGATCCTGACACTGTAGAAAAAAAGAAATCCTCAAAATAACAAAGCAAGATCTGTCCGCTAGTGCAAATACTCTACGGTGTGTGTTCTTGTAAAGGAATGGTGATATACAGACAGGTAAATCTGCATGCCAAAGAGCCAAACTGGAATCCTCAACGACGTGTCATTTTACCAAGACAAGATTTGAAAACATAATGATATCCGTTACAGATGTGAATATTCTGCAGGTGCCGATGAGATTCTTATTAGTGCAATTTGTGTGTATTTTATTTCAATAGTAGTAGTAATAGTAGTAATAGTATCATTGTTATTATCGTTATTTAATTGATCATTGTGTTATGATTTTATGATGATGATGATTATGATGATGACGATGATGACGGCAATGTGTGTTTGTTAATTTTGGAGGGAGGTCCAAATCCAGAAATTTAAAATTAATCCAATCTACTTCCAAATCCAGGCCCGTGTCCGTGTTTTGCACACGCTGATTGCCGTGTGAATTATTTCCCTTGTTTCCTCGGGGTTGGAACAAGCAAGGGAGAAGTCCACAGGCATACAACTCTGAACTTCAAATGACAAGAAGGTTCGTTGATACTGGTTTTGTTCGTATTTGCTTGACACATGGGAGAATGAAAGTGAAGGTAAGGTTGTTATTTTCCCGTAGATCCTAATCATGGTTATTGTCAATGACCGTTTGAAAACCACTTCAACAGAGAAGCATTTTGTCGCTGCAAGCAAGATTCAGATGCTTATTAAGAAGTTTGTAATTAAATTGCATGTATCAGTATTTTTTGATAACATTATAGTTGTTGATGAATTTATGTATTTTCCTTCACTCAGATTTTTGAATCCTTTTAATCATAAGTCGATAAACTGATTAAAAACAGATAAACCGACTTGCTCACGAATCTGCTGTGCGAGCAATGATGCTTCGCTTGAGATGACTGGTCAGAAGTTTTGCTTTGGCCGACGCTAAGGCGATTCGCAGGCGTAGGACATTATACCTATTGGCGGCGTTGAGACAGTTTTCAAACATACCAGACGTAGCCAGCCTCACGCAAGACACTGTTGCGACATTCGAATGCCTGACCTTTAATCTGTCTAGTTTATATATGTGTGTGCATTGTGCACAAATGCTAGCATCCAAACGGAGAAATTGAACAGAGTCGTTCTTCTTCTTCCTAAAAGCTGGCCTTGTTGTTGAGTTATTGGCCTGCACTTGTGTTTTTCTCCACTATTAGATTGCTCATCTTTGTATTTGTCTAACTTTATTCAAGTTTAAAAGGCTGTGCCAGTCTTGAATAAAAGTTACTCTGTGTTAGGTTTTCTTATGGGAGCAAAGTTACCCGAGATTTTCATATATGGGAGCAAGAGTTACCCGACTTGTTTATTGTTTACTGTTTGCTGCCTCATTTCATTTTCAATATAAGAGAAATTGAAGTAATTGCAAGATCAATACAGTTAGACTACAAAACTCGGACAGTGGTAAGACATTAGCAGTAAGACAATAATGCATTAGCACTAGATACTTGCCCATAAACTTGGATATATTCAGCCTTTATATACACATAAAAGAAGTAGTAAAATCTACACATTTCCACATTCAGCTGATTTTTAGGCAGTTGCACCTCTGCTTTGCTCGTGCAATTCAGTCTTTTCAATTCTCAGCCAGTTTGAACTAATGAATACTCTGTGTGATAGGATTTATAACTGAATTGACGTCAATGAACCGACTGCCATTTTCAAAGGGAAAATATGCCGCTCGTGGGTTATCTACTCCTGATCAGAGAAAATGATTTTGATTGGACAGTGACAAGTAATGTTGGTAGGGGAGGATTACCAGAATAGGACACTATTCTGATCTGCTAACAATCTGCTCGCGATAAAGTGGGCAGGTGTGGCCAATGCTTGAAACCACATTTCTGGGTCTGTGAAGCCCCGAAACTTGCTCTGTCTGTGGGCTTCATAGGTACACTGGCTGCATAGCTGTCGGCCAGGCTAAGAGCACGCATTATTATACACTGAAGCAAGACTGTCTGCCATAATGAACACTGTGAAGGTTTGTCTCAAGTACTCTTTTGTATTTAGGGAGTTATAACTAGTTTTAAAAAATCTCTCTTTCATAATTACTATCGAACCAGTCATCAAAGAGTATGGCAAGTGTCATCAGAAGCGACAGCTAAATGGAAGCACAAGCAGTAGTTTGAAGCAAGAGGCCTGAATATTTTACTTTTTAGCAACTTGGGGATGAAAAGTAAAATTGCGATGGCAGCCCATATGAAGTATAAATCAATGAACATAAACTGATTAAAAGTGCATGGCAGCCCACCAGTCCAAAACAAGAAAGAAACAATCCATTGACCATCCAATGGGATTGTTGCATTAACCAATGTGATTAGACAATGTCTTTTTTTTTTTCTCTCGTGGTTAGTGTGGTAATAGAGCATGAGTAGAACTTTTATCAGTTACGTTGTAACACATGAGATTAAGCAGACTTTACATTTATATGTATTATCATATATGTATTATCAATTACGTAATAACAAATGAGATTCAGCAGACTCTTTGTATGCATATTGCATGTGTATTATGTATACTATTTAAGGAAGTCAATCATTTATGTTGATTATGGAATTTGTTGTAATGTACTGTAATTTCTGCATGTGTCATACATATTATTTATTTCCCTTACACCCAAAGGAGGTCTTTGAAAAAAATCTGAATCACACATACACACTCATCTAAGAGCAGATGCATGCATGCATGCACGTATACTTTACGCATACTATTATACACAGGATGACTAATTAAGATACAGTCAAGACTTACCAAGTCACATCTATAGTTAATTCAATAATTGTAAGAGATCAGATAAATTATTATCTTTTAGTTTAGATGATAAAGGATGTCAAGAAAGAAAAATTATCAGGGACAGCCATCACACTTACTCTTAACTTAAACGTAAATCTGCTTAGTTCTCAGGAGAAAAGAAAAGAAAAGAAAAGAAAACAGAGTCAAATTGCGTCTTTTTGTCTTTCAGATTGCTCCCCCCCCCCTCCCCACCTCTCTGTTTCCTAAAAACAAAAACAAAAACAAAAAAAAAACTGGACACAAATCAGAGTTGCTCTATTAGTATTAGCAAGGAAATAAGAAATATATATGCAATCACTGTATTTGTCCAGCAGCTACCAGTAGCATACAAAGAGGAGAGGGAATATAGCAAAGGTTTGTTTGATACTTTGAAATCATAAATTTAGCTGGCCACAGGTCCAGAGCATCAAGTTTAAAGGAACAAATACACAGCTCATCAGCTATAATCAGGAATTCATCATTTACTGATATTGTTTTACCTGGAACATATTGCAAAGACTGATATTTAGAAATGGTGTGCAGTTTTCAAAAAGAGGTCAGTGATGGAGATGACAAGGAAATTAGAATACTGTTACTAAACTCACTGATACCTGAATATGCACAGGCACAGTGTAAATATAACTGCATCATTATTACTAATATGTCCAATATTTTTCTGAAATGACAGATGGTGGGAAGAAAAAACATATATATCTCTTAATAATTAAATTAATTTAGCAGATTTTTACCTGATAACCCCCAAAACTGATTATCTTCATCTTTTCTCCTCCGAAAACATATTTTTCATTTTTTTTTTCAGCTCAAGTAAAGCTGCTGTTTGTTCACACAAACCCTAATTAAGCAAAATTATTATTATTATTATTATTATTTTTTTTATTAAGGTTTAATGAACAAACCAAGCCACCTTGCATGTTTAGATCATATGATGCGGTAATGGTAGTTTATTTTAACTCTTCATCCTCTCCAGTGGGGTTTTGTTGTTGTTGTTTGTTGTTGTGTTGTTGTAATTAACACTTCAGTGCCATGTTTAGTTTTGGTAGTCACCCCTTCTTTGCCAAGCTATTTTTTGGCTGTGAGGGTAATAATTAACAAAAAAATTCTGGCATGGAAACTATTGCAAGAACGTTTTCATAACCCATACCTTTTCTGAAAGGAAAATGAACAGATTCTTCATTTAAGACAGTTTTAAGTTTATGTAACATGCTGGTTAGTAATAAATCTACTATAAATGTGAGATAAATGAATTTTTCATACTGTCAGATCATGTGTTATAAAGAGTCAGTAAAAACAGAAGAATGAAATCAGAAAGTAGATAGGAAATCAAAATAAATGTTTCCTTACTTTCATAAAACCAGTGGTCCTGAATTGTAATCCAAAATTTCTGATTGTACACACATTCAGTCTAGAATCCACACAGGTATTTTTGTTTTGCGTTGCAGTCAGCACAGCCTTACTTTCATTTTAGATTCTGAAAAGAAAAAGCACTGATTAGAAAAAAAAAACCCCCACAAAAATCCCCTGATGAGATAAGATGTAAAGGACACAAAAATTTGTTATATGTATGAAACTGAAGTATACTGGTTTGTGTGTGTGTGTGTGTGTGTGTGTGTGTGTGTGTGTGTGTGTGTGTGTGTACACTGCAGTGTTGGTAGTGCTTGTGTGTGTGTAGTACGCTCTGATGCATGGGAGTGGTCAGGGTGAGTTGGGCATTGTGCACACTGTAGTCAAAATTTTCATTCTGGATGAAACCTGATTGGGTCTTGCCCCTCATGAATGATTAATTTATATAAATATGTATTGAGCTTTCTTATTGGTGCCAACTAGAATCCCAAAACTTGAAGAAAATAAAAACATGAAAAATTCTCAAATGAGGTGGATGTGTACACACACACACACGCACTCACGCACACACACACACACACACACACACACACACACACACACACACACACACACACACACACATATTACCCAGATGAAAATCAATCATTCTTGTATTAGAGGGATTGGAATACATTAACTTAGGAGGTTTCTTTTTTTTTTTTTTTTTTTTTTTTTTGATTAACTGATGTTTATTTTTGTTTACATGTTTTGCTGCAGATCAGTACATGGAACAAAAACTGCCATTATGATGGACGAAGCCAGTTCAGTAGATGCTGTAAAAGAGGATTCTGTGTCTTTGACGGGCAGCATTATTGCTGTGAGTACAAGGTGTTTAAAATGAAATTTATTCAGTCTGAAAATTCTTGGATCAAAGTATAGTTTTGTTAAGCCCTGTGGATATTTTAACTTAAATTACCATTTTTTCTTCATTGTTTATTTTCCGAGTCATTATTTTCGGTTTATCAACTTGCTGGTTAATCTTGTAGAGGCTGTTGTTTTTCTGATGCATATGCGCATGTTCTTGTGCTCTCATTAGTCATTGGTATAATTTCCATGCTGCACATTGCAGCCACATCCAACCTTGTACAGTCCCAGACCCAGGTTGTCTTGAGCAATTTGACAAGGGCAGAGAAAGTTTTCTTTTGTTAAAAACTAGTACTGTGAGCCAGGAAAGGACCTTCAAAAGTTCAAGCTTTGAGAAGTGACAAAAACTAATTTGGACTGGTGGCTTCCCTCCTCTGGACATCCCAGTGGGACGCTTGCCCTGCTTCCCTCCAGAGTTCTGAGGAGTTCATTGGTGGAAATGTCACAATGTTCGTACAAGTTTCTGAAAACATGCATTATACTACTGAAAATTGGGTTCTATACCTGAGGAGGTATTTTGGGGTCTGGACAGGTCTATTGTGTATGATTTAGACATTTTTGGGTCTGGACAGGTCTATTGTGTATGAATTAGTGTGATCACAGTAACTAGCAATTACCAGTAAAAGACCATTTGCAGAGATAGGGACAGTTACCAAAATATTTTTTTGCTTTTGGTCCTAGGGACCAGTTCAATTCAGCTGGGACATGAATTTTCAAGTAGCATTTGCATCATAGTAAAATCAAATTTAAATCCATTGCAGTGTGTGAAGTGGCAGTGTTTTCTTTATTAGTATATCACATCACATTAAGCGTACATCATATTCTTTTGGTTCTGGCATTGGTTCTAAGACGCACACCCTTTCACTTTCTAGAAAAGGACAACACATGTAGTCAGCCATCACTGAATATTTTCATGGTCTTAGACTGAGTCTGCAAATTCACAAAAAGAAACTTTTTCCTCGCCAACACAAGCAAAATGAGACTTCGACCGTGTGGGAAATACACAAGATTCAAACCTTCCGTGAGCTTTAACAGATGTAGATGAAATTGTAGCCTGACCATTCTAGCACAGTAATTATCATGTAGAAAGCTACGACAACGACGTCTACAAGCATTCAACTAGCCTGACAAAACATCAACACAGTGCCACACAGGAATACCGACTGAACAAGCTCAAGACTCCCTGCTCTTCAGGGTCTGGTTACACAGCAACTTCAGCTGAGTGGGCCATCAGCACTCAGTTGATGCTCTGAGGTCTTAGTGGATGAATTTGTCTCCCTTTTGCTATCGGGAAGGTTCGAACTCAGGAGGGGTCCTAACTACCTTGACAGCCAACTATCGCTGTAACCTCCTTGACCCAGATCGACCATATGCGTTAGATGGGGGCTCTACTGCAAATCGGACGATTACCTATTTCTCCACAACGTACGGCATTCTTGTCGTCTAAAGTGCTTAAAGGCCCTTTGTGAGAGGTTTTGCACCCTTGACAGTTAAACAGGCAGTTGTCAAAGTGTGTGTGGAAGCTCCAGGAATTTTCCTCTGGATGCACATTGTTCACAGCATGTGAGGCAGCCGATGCTTAGGCCTTCTGTCTGTAGCTGCCAGTGAGCTGCTTTGATTAAACTGTTATTTTCTATTCATATGGATTTAATTTTATGCCTTTTTATTTCCTTATGTTTACTTGTTTTTTTGTGTTTTTTTTTTTCAGAGAGTGTCTTGCCGCCAGTGCCAAATGAAGTTTATTGATTAGTTCAGTCTTTGTTTTATTTCTCTGTTTTATGCTTTTATATATGTTTGTTTTGTTTATGTTCTCTTGCTTTTTTTTTTCAGGAAAATCTCGTCTGTGCATGTATTTGGATGTGTGTCAAGAGTGTTGATTCTTTCACTGTTTCAACATAGTTGATGTTTATGTGGTGAGTACAGCTTCACATGGCATAGGTAAGTGTCAAGGGACCCAAACTCCTTTTAAAGGACTTCAAACAACATGAATTTAGAATGCAAGGGATAAAAATGTAGTTGGTAAATTGCAGAGAAGGCATAAGAGCTTCTGTTGCTTCAGCCCCTCAGGCTGCGTCAAGATCAAATCTATTGGGGAATTATAATTGGGTGACAATTTTTTTGCAAGGATGTTGGCAATTTAACCACTTTATTTGTGGAAGTACCTTGTTGAAGTGTCTCTTATGAGATGTCAATATGGAATTATAATAAAGCTAGGACTAAGTGGGCACCAAGGACCACCCACTTGAAGAATTGCAGCCCCCCACCACCCACCCTTTTGCTTTAAACCGTGTGGGTGAAAGTCTTTCAGATGAAAACAGAAATTCAGATCTAAAGCTGGAAACGTTTGTATCTGGATGATAGTGGATCATCAAAAGTGTGCTTGTGTGGTCTGCAGTTTGGGAAAATTTTGTGCAAGTGCTTCCTTGTGCCTAGATATGTTGGGAGAATTAGTTTTTTTTCTTTGGTTCATCTATATATTTCATTTTGTGACCCGCAGTAAGTGGCACTTCAAGACATCCTGAATATGTTGTGGAGAGGAAATTATTGGTGAGTTTAACTGTCATGTAGATAATTTGGTTGTAAAATCTTGAGAATGTGATGTGATTATGGAAATTGTTCTCTCGGGAAGGAACAAAAGAGACTTAATTGGTAAAGCAACTTCCCGTCAATCCAGACACTGAAAGTCAGTCAGTCCATGGGAGAACACAAAAATAGACACAGACACAGTGAAATACACACACACACACACACACACACACACACACACACACACACTCTCTCTCTCTCTCTCCTCTCTCTCTCTCTCTCTCTCTGTGAAGACTGACAAGACTTTGATAACATACAGCAAACCTGTAAAATCCATGTGAAAAAGGTCACTGAACATGGCTATAGCTTGATGAACACGGTGAAGATAGACTGATCTAGTGCAGAAAGATTGACATGGCTACCAAGTATACTGTGTCATGTGGCCGTAAATTCAAAGTATGGATCCGGAGAAATGGGTGGGTACTCATGTGAATAATCGTCACATATAAAGTATATGGTGTGATCTCTTCTTTAATGCCAAGTTTTCAGGATGGGGTCACAATGAAACACGTTTCACAAAAACAGAGAGCAACTGTTTTTTTTTTTTTTCAGCAAGATTGAGGGCATGATTTGTTCTTGTCCTTGCTGAATTCTTTTTTTTCTGTACTCTTCATATATAAGAATTTTTATAATATGGTGAATAGATAGGCAAAAAAAAAAAAAAAGAAAGAAAAACCCAAATGAACATAACAACAACAACAACAAACAACATAACACAAACCCAAAAAATGTTCCCTCATCAAGAGGTCTTGCGGGTCCATAATTATTTATAATTCCTCCTGTCCCTGCCTCCAGTTTATGAGTGTTGTACCCATAGAAAATACATGGTGGGTGGAAGGATGTGTAGTTATGTGAGATAATTTAAATAATAAGACAAAATGCAGCTTTTTTTTTTCCCCCTGATCTTACCTTCTTGATCAAGTTCTCAAAACCCCCATGCATGCTTTACCTATCACTTCCTCCCATCTCCCTCAGTTCAAAGTTTATGGGGGAAAAAGTAAACAACAATATTCATTTTATGGATGATCTAGGGGCTGGAATAGCTCAATGGTAGAGGGCTGGACTCGTAATCTTGGTGATCCTGGGGTTGATGGTTTAAATCTCTGCTGGGCCATTTCGGTACAGGGGGATTTTTCCCTCGGAGTTAACATTGGTTCTGACTCCATTTCTCATACAGTCCTTCAAATGTGACTTTAAACCAAGGTTCCATGTGTGAAGGCACGCATAACATCTTGCATACACGTAAAATCACATCACCAGCTTTCGGAAGAGAAGGCCAGTATGGCCATTGGTACGGATGTCACATTATACAAAGCATGCACCCTGCGTGAGAAATGGAAAGAATGAAGGAAATAAGGAAATTGAGTGAATGATATTGAATGATATTGACTGGATAACACGGGAAACGACTGAATGAAGCACCAGCTGGCAGCTCTTCAGTCGGCACTAGCCAGGTAGGCAGCACATTGTGTAAAGGAGTATGGATTGTAAATTGCTTACAGCTAGGTCTGTAGACGAGGAAAGGTGCTATATAAGTATTCATGATAATAATTTATAATAATGATAATAATATTATATCTATATTTTTTTGTAACAATGAAAATGAAAAACACTCAGTGTAGAGAATGAAAGAGTTTATCTTTAAACAGGGTATGAAAGATGTATGCACGTTCACAGAAGGCTTATTTCTTCCATTTTGCTCTCTTTGGGTAACGGCCTTAGTTTTATGTATACATAAAATTTCTGACATTCTTTTTAGCATTTGCAAACCAACTGGAAGTAGGAGGGATTGCTGTACAGACTGGTGCACTGTTAGTTAATTTATTCTATATTTTTGTTGGGAACTCGTTGGTAATAGTACTGGAAAAAAAGATATTTTTTGGGATGTGCCTTCCCTAGTTTGAAACAGAATGACTGTCCAGTGGAGGGCAGAAATGTGTGTGATGTCCTGTGCTATGGTTTTTTATCGCTGGCCAGCGAAGAATGCCCATCCCTCAGCAATGAAAAGTGATAGTTGTTTGAACCAAGGAAAGGCCTCGTGGGTTATTGAATCCTGCCTGTTTCTTCATTGGTAGGGTGTAACCCAAACTCTCATCCTTTTTAGTTTGCTGGTTAGTTTTTTTAGTCAGAATGCTCATTTTTGATAAATTTTTGATGATGGTCACAATCAAGGAACTCAACATACTCTGTGGGAGGTGTCATAACGACCTCTGTGTAAAAAGTTGTTGAGATTTCTTCTTGCTATGTCAGTGGACTTGAGTTGGGTGCACGGACATGTTCTGTGTCTTTTCTTTTTCCTGTTCTTTCTTTTCTTTCCTTTTCCTTTCTTTTATATTTGATTTATCTTTTTTCTTTTCTTTTTTTTTTTGGGGGGGGGGGGGGGCGCGCTAAATGAACATAGTGTATGTGAAAGAAATTACTTGGTGTGTATGTTTGTGTCTGTGTGTGTGAGAGAGAGAGAGAGAGGAGGGAGGGGAAGGGGGGGGGGGGGGGGGGGAGAGAGAGAGGAGAGAGAGAGAGAGAGAGAGAGAACAAATGAGCAACTTTAGTTAAATATGTATACATTTTCTACACAACAAATACCACAAGATGACATAACAACACTTTGAAAGGGACCAATCAAAGAGACAAAGAACTTGCTTATCATGATGGATACCATTACAGAAATCAATGTGTTTCTGGCCAGTATGCACAAAAGTTTCGGCCAAATTTGAAGCATGTGTTTGTTACAGATTTGGTCATGAATCTCCATGGCCATGTGGGTGAAAGAATATTCTTCATTTTTGGGCACTATGCATTGTACTTGGCACAGCTTCTATTATGCATTAACCCTGTAATTCCAACATAGCATTTTTAGTGTTGATCAGGAATTCAGATTTTGTTTTTGTAAACCTGTTTACCATGATATCAAGATTATAGTATGGAGAGGGGTATATAGATTTTGAGAATCTGTGTTGAAAAAACATCAGTTGCGGAGACCTGTTTACCCTTACGGTTTTGCTGTAATTGTTATGGAAAAAAATGGAAATAACGAGAATTACGCCCCCCCCCCCCCCCCCCCCCCCCCCCCCTGGAAAAAAAAGAAAAAAAAAAAAAGGGAAAAAAAATCGAAGAAAGAAAATTGTTAAACACGAAGTACTGTTTGCTACAGTTTCAGTCAAAAGCATTAAAAAAAAAAAGACATTTCCCAGCGTGCCTTGCGTCTTTTACGTTGTTAAAGATGACGACAAAGCGGTCTTACACACCAACGGCCAGCTCTTCCAATCCTTCAAAAGCTGCGAAAGTATTGCGATTATGAAGATTACTTTTTTTTTTTCTTTTTTTTTTTTCTAATTACAGGTTTTTTGTCCGGGAAAATTTGGGGTAAACAGGTCTGATGGAGGGAAAAAAATTCCTTTCAAAATTGGTTACTGTTGTCAAGTGTAAGGACTGTCAACCTGTGTAACAGGGCATGCAAGATAGTTTTTCAGCACTACTTTTAATTTTGCTTCAACATTTACTTTTAGCGTACTGGGGCACATGGCTCCGTGCACTGCTTAATGCTCTGCTGCCTAAGGCACGCACGGTGCCTTTCGCTGACTGAAAGCTCCATTGTCTACGGAACGCACGGGTCTGTGCATGCTTATTTCGAAAAATTCTACTATTCAAACTGTAATGGTCTAAGAGAAGTAACTCCGGCCAGAAGTTAGTAGAGGGCACCTGGTAGCCTGACATGCTCTAGTTCTTAAGTTCAAGCAGAGTTCACCTTCCGCTATCAGCGGCTGAAACAAAGAACCCCGTGCTGGTTTTTTTCCGACTTGGAACTGACCGCATTTCTGGCACCGGCCTTTCATCTGCTAGAGTCTAGTAGAAATGCCAGCTCAGCGCCGTTACTGTTTCAATGTATTCAAGGTGGTTCCGATAACGAAGGAGAGTCAGTCGACAGTGGAGATGATAGGGAAGATGAGGGATGGCTGTTTGAAGATCTTGATTGCAATGACAAATCAACCGATTCAACTGATTCAGTAACACACACACAGGCGCTTGACTCGCAAAATCTCTCCCGCCCAAATTCTGTGAAATTGTGTAAAAGTGCATAATAACTGCGAAAAGTATCATAACCACAACTGTATTAGGTGAGTGCTTTTTTGTATCAATTTGTCTGCATGTTTTTTATTTCTGTGTGTTTTGGTAACTTCATTTATACGTGCGTTGTCTTAACACAGGTTCTCTTATACAGTTTTGAAAGTACATTCATCTAAAAGTCCTTGATTTCTCCTTTTTCGGACACACCAAACATGATGTTAATGTAGGCGGGGGTTTTAGCATGAGTGGCTATGTGCGGGAGGGGGCAAACTCATGCTGAACACATACGTAGGGATTGTGTTAACGCTTACGCTGGTTGTCGCAACATAAGTCGTGCCATTGCATCATGGCCATCACTGGTTATCGAGACATAAGTCGCACAGTAGGGTGAAGCATTTGAACCTAGTTTCACTGACACACACACAGAGATACAAAACTATGGCTCAGTGAGAAACTAATTTGCATGAATGACTGAGCGAGCCCCAGAACATGGATTTTCTGCGTTTTAGCTTAGTTTATGATTAGTAGCAGCTTGTAATGCATAAGGCAACTCGACTTGTTTGGCAAACAAAAATGGCGGCGCACAAAGGAGAAGGTGATAGAATTAGGAACTTGTTTGAAGATGTTTGTGCTGATGCTGTTGTGGAAAAAACAGGTGGAGAAGTTTGGGACATTTTGAATGAACTGGGCTTGGTGGGTGATAGTTTTGATTTAGGTCAAGCACCATGTGGTTGAGATTTTGAGATCAACACAGACAGTGACTGGATGGAGGGGGAATTCCAAAATGTCATTCATAGGGGAAGAAAAAACTAACTAAAAAAAAAAAAAAAAGCTTACTATTACATTTGCTGATAGTAACCATTTTTGTGTGGGTTTTTTTTTTGTGTGTGTGTGTAATCAGCACGTGATTTCAATGTGAAAACTGAACTGTACCTTATTCATTCTTACCTGGATTACCTGCATGGAAGACGGGTATAATTCACTCAGACTTTCCTTTGAAAAGGCTATAACTTATTTCTGGATACTGTGGAGCTTCATTGACTGGATTATGTGTGTGAAAAAACTCTTGAGAATGACAAGCAGGATGTGCCACCTGTGTTTCACCTGTTATTTTCACATTCTAGACAGGTATGCACCAAATGAATCACTCACAAGCACACCAGTTCTGTTTTATATTATCCTTTATTCAGTAACTAACATTTTTTTTTTTTTTTTGCATGCCATGTTCAAATACTAACCATTCAAAAGTTATGCATACTACACATACGTAACTCTTTTTTTCAAACTTTCCTTCCGTTAATTCACCAGACAGCGTACTTAACAGTATGTTGTTAAATAACCAGTGGAAGTGTTATACTTGGGTGTGCAAAAGGGTTGATGACTGTGTTGTTGTCATCATTTTGTTGTTGTTATGGAACAAAAATATTAAGTGATATGTTATTTTTCATATGTTTGAAACAGGAACAACCATGGTCAGGGCCTGAAGAGAAACACGATTGTCCCTCAGCCAAGTATTGCGTAGTGCGGTGTGCATCTGACAGTTCTTCTGGGCCACTGACGTCTCTGAACAGAAATCACCTGTGTCAGCAGTGTTGTGCCGCCTTTGTGCTGGTCAGCAGGCTGGAACTCCACATGGCGTCCATTCACGGAGAGAGACTGCATGTTGCGTTACCTTTTCACCCCATTCCTGACGGTTGTGGTGCAGGTGACTGTAGCACCGCGACCAGAGAAGAGATGGCTACTCTGGCTGACTTGAAAGCTGAGGGGGGGACGAAAGACATGGTGAACAGCAATGGCACTGGCAAGAGAAAAATAAGAAGAAAAAAAGCAAGCAGCATGTATGTGATGTATGCAGTGAGACTTTTACAGGGGCTCAGGAGCTGAAAAGTCATAAAGTGACTCATACAGATAGTAAGCCATTTGTGTGTGATGTGTGCAGGAAAGCTTTTCCGGCATCTGATCGATTGAAAAGACACAAGCTGACTCATAGCGGTATCAAACCATTTGTGTGTGATACATGCAACAAGGCTTTTACCCAGGCAGCACACCTGAAGACACACAAGTTGACCCATACCAATGTTAAACCTTACAGGTGTGACATATGCGATAAAGCATATACAAGAGCTAGTGACTGAAAATACACAAACTGATTCACACCAATCCAAAACCATTTGGGTGTGATTTGTGCAGTAAGGCTTTTACTCGTGCTGCTACATTGAAGAAACACATTTTAATACATACCAATGAAAATGCATCTGTTAATGGTGAGAAACGGCATAATGGATTACCTGTTTCCACCACATCTGACCAGCATGCTGAGGATGCTAGAAACGAAGGAATGCTAGATAACTTTGGTGACGAGAAAACTCCAGAGAGAACGAAAGATGGAGTGGAGTGGACAAAAACGGCAATAAGTGGAGAGAGAAGAAAAAGAGCAGGAAATATATATGTGATATGTGTTCTAAAGCTTTCACTACGGCTGCCATCTTGAAACAACACAAACTGATCCATTCTGATCATAAACCGTTTGTTTGTGATGTGTGCAGTAAGCTTTTTTTATAGGCCGATAACTTGAAGACACACAAATTAAATCACATAAGCCCCAAACCATTTGGATGTGACAAGTGTAGCAGGGCTTTCATCATAGCAAGTGACTTGAGGAGACACAAACTGACTCATACCAGACATAAACCATATGTGTGTGACTTATGCAGTAAGGCTTTTAAGCGAATCAGTTGCCTAAAAATTCACAAATTGATTCATACTGGTCAGAAACCATTTGTATGTGACATATGTGATAAAGCTTTTACCAGTGCTGGCAACTTCAAAGAGACACAAGATGGTTCATATGACCAGTCGCAAAACTTTTGCATGTTGTAGGTGCAGTGAGGTTTTTTCCAAGGCCAGTGACCTGAAAAAGGCACTCACTGATTCATAAGCTGTTTGTCTGTGATGTCTGTGGTAAGGCTTTCAGTACATAGTTTTTTGACAGTGCACAAGAGAAATCACACAGGGGAGAGAGACCTTACAAGTGTCCACACTGTGATGCCGATTTCACTGTATCGGGTAGCTTACAGAGACACATCAGGTCAGTCCATGAAGATGACAGACCCTACGTCTGTGATGTCTGTGGGGTGGCCTTTTCTTTGAATGGTTATTTGAAAAGACACATGAGGATCCACAGACGTGAAACACAGCGAAATCAGTCTTCAGCTGTTGACAGCACAGTACGGCCCATGTCTGACAACACTTGTGGGTCACCACTACCTCTGAATAGAAGGCATGCTGATCAGGATTGTCCCGATGAGATCGCACTCCTCAGCAGTGTGGACTTGCAGTTGACATCTGTTCGGGGTGAGAACCTGCCTGCTTTGTCACCTGCGTCTTTCACACCTGACAATAGTGATACTGGTAACTTGAGCAACGTGAGCAGCGAAGAGGCGAGTGATCTTGGCGATGAGAAAATTGTGGAGAGAAACGAAAGACAAGATCACCAACAGTGACATTAATGAAAGAGGTGAGGTCTATAAACATGGTGACAGCAGAACAGTGGAGACATCCAAGCACTCAGCAGACCACAATGACAATGACAAGAGCAGTGAGATGATCGGTAATCTTGGCGACAGGATTGTGGATAAAAACACAAAACCTACATCTCCACAATGACATTGACAAGAGAGGAGAGAAAGTTGCTAACTTTGGTGACAGGATTATGGGGGGGAAAAATCTAGAGGTTGCCAATGGCATTGACAAGAGAGTAGAGAAAGAAGTTATCCTTGGTGACAGGATTGTGGGGAAAGAAAATCTAGAGGTTGCCAATGATAGTGACAAGAGAGCTGAAAAAGGCATCATCCTCGGTGACAGGATTATGGAGAAAGCTAACAATCTGGACATCTCAATGACATTGACAAGAGAGCTGAGAAGGTCAGTAACCTTGATGACAGGATTGATGAGAAAGCAAAATCTCAGGAGACGCATAGTGATACAGACCGAAGAAATGAGAAGGTTGATAATGAAAGTACTGTGGAGAAAGTGAAAAGCCAGGAGGACCGTAGTGACATTGACAAGGGAGGTGAGAATGTCAGTAACCTGGGTGAAAGAAGAGTTGAAGAGTTAACAAAAGATATAAAGAGGGTAACAGCAACATTGATAAGAGAGATGCTGAAAGAAAGAGTGGACAACACATATGTGAATTATGCTGCATGCATTTTACTAAAGAATGTCAATTAAAAGCACACAAATTGACTCATAACTGCAAACCATTTGAATGTAACATCTGTAGTAAGACATTTAAGTGGCCAAGTCATTTAAAAGTACATAAACTGGTTCACACAAAGCATAAACCATTTGTGTGCGATGTGTGTGGTAAGGGCTATACTGTAGCTAGTAGCTTGAAAACCCACAAAATAAGGCATAATGGTCTCAAACCATTAGAGTGTGACATGTGCAGTAAGGTATGTTTTTGGCCTGCTGACTTGAAGAGACATAAACTGACTCATACAAATCATAAACCATTTAAATGTGATGTGTGCAATAAAACTTTCGCTGCAGCTAGCAGTTTGGAAAAGCACAAATTGGTTCATAGTGCTCACAAACCATTTGAGTGTGAGATCTGTGGTAAAACTTTAATTAATTGGTCTTGTGACCTGGAGAGACACAAACTGATTCATTCTGATCGTGAACCATTAGCATGTGATGTGTGTGACAAGGTTTTTGCTATGGCTAGAACCTTGAAAACACACAAATTGATTCATAAAGGCCACGTACCAGTAGCATGTGACATATGCAACAAGACTTTCATTTGGCCTTCTGCATTGAAGAGACATAAACTGATTCATGCCAACCGTAAGCCATTTGTGTGTGATGTGTGTGCAATAAAAGCTATGCAGAAGCTAGTAGCTTGAGAAAGCATAAGCTGAAACATAATGGTCACAAAGCATTTGAGTGTGTCATCTGCACTGGAGCTTGTTTTTTGGGTTGTGATGTGAAGACACACAAATCAGTTCATATTGGTCACAAACCATTCATATGCAATGTTTGTAATAGGGCTTTTGATGAAGCTGATGACTTGAAGAGACACAAGCCGATTCATGGTACTCACAATAAATCATTTGTGTGTGGCATGTGCATGAAGCTTTTTTCTTTGTCCTCCCATTTGAAGAGACACCGACTGATTCATAAACTGTTTTTGTGTGAGGTATGTGGCAACGTTTTCAGCACGTCTGCTCATCTGGAGGTGCACAAGAGAAAGCACACAGGGGAGAGACCTTACAAGTGTCTGCACTGCAATGCTGGTTTTTATTCAGCAAGTCGCTGGAAGAAACATAATGGGTCAGTCCACAGAGACAACAAACCATACGTCTGTGATGTGTGTGGGTCTGCTTTCTCTCGGACTGGTCCTTTAAAAAGACACAAGTTGACCCATATTGGTGATCAGTGTTAAGTCTGGGGGGGGGGGGGGGGGGGGGGGGGGGGGGGGGGGGGGGGGGGTAGTTATGATATAGCCACAAGTTCTACAAAGAAGAAGAAACAAGCAAACAAATTAAGGAGCAAACGAAAAACTAGAGCTGGCTGAGTGTAAGGACTGGGAAAATATTGGTGCAGTTTGTTGGTCTGTGATACCACCAGCACCATCTGACGCCACAGATAAGAAACCTCGCTCATGTTGACGCTGCCCTGCTTAACTTCTTAGTGTCAGATGATTGAACTCTCGCCTGTCCCCAGAATGCTGGGTACTAACCTTCTATGAAATCTCTGGCAAGGGGAGACAATTCTTGCAGTATTTAACGGTAGGGAATGATGGGAATATTGATAATATAATTACCTCCTGTTGGTGCTACACTGTTTTGTTTGTTGTTGTTGTTGTTGTTGTTTTCTTTTTTAGAGATCAGTTTGCTTGCTTTCTACAGTGCAGGTGACAGGAATCTTTGGTCATGTTGTTACAGTTGATGTACATGATTTGTACCAGCAGGTAGCGGTAGTTTTCCCTATCTCTCCCACATTCATTCTAGATCATGTAATAAACATCTCCCCCCCCCCCCTTCTCCTGTCCAGCTGTGTGTGTGTCTCTCTCTCTTCTTCTGTATTGTCCCAGTTGCACTGCAGCCTGCAGAGTCTTTTATTTCTCAAGATTTTGTCTAGGTCTGACCTGTTGGTTGGCTTTCACACGATGCAGCCTCTCTCTTCTTTTTCCCAGCCTGGTGTGAAGATGTTGTTGTCAGCCCTTTCTCCATGTCATAGGGGAGTGCTGTGTCTGGTCGACCTTGCCTCACTGCCCTTTGTGCACAGCAGACAGGGTGAGGAGGGTATTGTGTGGGCTGTGTGCTCATGCTCTGTGGGAATCCTGCATCTTTCGTTCCTGCTTCATTGTTTTTTGCACTTGTTATTATTTCCCGTGCAGGTAGCTCATTCTGCCATGCAGCCTTCATTCACTAGGATATACATGCAACCCCCCCCCCCCCCCCCGTTTTCTTTTTAAATCAACTTTTACTTATTCATTGATTGGTTTTATTTATTTTTCTTATTTATTGGTTTAGATAACTTTCATTCAATGGACAAATAAACAGAATATATTCTCAGTCATCAGGACAATTGAGCAACAACAAGCCCATGGCTTATACACTGTGTTCAAATATAACATTGACAGTATATTGGCCGTTACAATCTACAGTACACTACACATTGTTATTTATTCAATTTATTGATTTTGACAGATTATTGTCCTCTTCATCTCTCCTTTTCCTTCTCTTTATCTCTCCTTTTCCCAGTTGTTTTTGGTGTCTTTTTTTTTTTCAATTCATGCAATTCAGATCAGCATACAGGATTGAGTTCAAAATGGAACAGAATCCGGCTGAGCAGCAGCTTCAGGTCTGTGTTGGCACCACGTTGTCTGATGTCCACAATCACGAGTTGGGTGTTCTGCAGGGAGCATCCTTTTCTCTGGTCTCTGCAACATCAAATGTAATGAAATTGCCAATTCTGTAAAAGTAGGGTTTGAGTCTACTCTGGTTTGTGTGTGTGTGTGTGTGTGTGTGTGTGTGTGTGTTGTTAGTGACTTTGCACTCTGCACCGTTTTCCACCTATGCTAGCATACAAAGTCAACTCCAACTTTGCATGTATGAGATGGGTTGGTAGCTTTTGATAGTTCTTTGTTGAAATGGTTTTTACTGTATTGTAGTATGCCAGGGGCTGCAGTAATGAAAGATGATATTGTGCTGTTTTCATGTAGGCCACTTGTTTAAATTCTATTCTTATCTTTTAGAAGGGGAAGAAGCTCTGTGGTGCAGATCATGTGATGTACCATACACAGTGAAACACTTTATTATAGAGTTTTAAGACTTGCATGAAACACTTTTTCAGCAGACTGCATGAAAATCTTGTTCAGAAAAGACCCACCTGATGGAAGATTCTGAAAGAGATCGACATTTTTTGTCCAGTCAAAGATTTTACGAAAGAAAGATTTAATGAAATTCTGGTGTCTTTTGGGGAAATTAGTTTACAGAGGTGTGTGTGTGTGTGTGTGTGTGTGCGAGGTCCATTTACTCATACGATTTCGCAGTATTTTGTACACATGTTTGGTGAAAATGACGAATAGGAAAAGATAAGTTGGAAAAAGATCTTGAGATGAAGTTCTTGAGCTAAAGTTGCACTTGCGGTGTATAACCATTGTGCTTGAGCGCTACAACCAAAATGACAACTCGTGCAACATCATGAGAGTGAATGCGCTTCTGGATGACGTTGGAACACTAGCAGGGATCCCCGGCTTTTCCAAAAATTCACCAAACTGGAAGATGTATGCACACAGTGTTTAGAAAATAAGTTCATTTTAATTGAGAAAAAACACCACCAGCAGCATTAGGGTGAACAGGTCTGGACTGCATGTCACTGTGTGTGTGTAGATCTGTATTGAAAGGTGACTTCACACCCAACTGTTGGTGAAGAAAATATGGCTTGTCTCTCAGCATGCATGTGCATGAAATCACACGCTTTCAAGCGTTTGCCACACACTGCGATTTTCACAAAGCCGTGTGATGTTTAATTAAGTGTCGGTGTTGATCGTGTCATTCTTTTGATCCATTGGAGTATCAGATGGATGTATGCATTGATGTTTGCATGTTTGTGTGTCTAGCATTATTTACATTGTGAATGCACCCGAACATTCGTGACATCATGTGCTTATGTATGTGACGGTGAATGAGACAGATGTGGGGAGGGGGGAGGGAGAGAGAGAGAGAGAGAGAGAGAGAGAGAGAAAGCAGAAGAGAAATCTGGAGGAACTGGAAATCCAAGTGTGACTGCCAACAGTGTTAGGATGCTTGAGAGAGAGGGAGACAGAGAGAGAGAAGGGTCCCGTCATGTTTTGTGTGCACAAGTGTATCCATATGCGTGTGTGTGTGTGTGTGTGTGTGTGTGTGTGTGTGTGTGTGTGTGTTGGCCATCACTTCTGTGTATGTGAGTGATACAGTTGATGCATATATGTTGGTGTGTTTACATGTATGACCATGTGCGTTCTTCTTTTGGAAGTCCCGTTTTTTGTGTCTTCAGTTGTCTGTGGGCTACCAAGTGGTGGGAAAATACTTCCTGTTTGGCTTCTTTCCGATGAAACTGACACCATGCGTAGCACATGCAAAATGCATGGAGGATGGGTCCCGCTAGGATCCATGGTTGTATCATTCTCTTGCTGTGTTTTGGGAAAAGTATCATGGGTGATGCCATGCCCAGGACATATGGCACGCATGGTTTGTATTTTGTGAGTGTGGGTGTAGTCTCGCCCACGATGTACGTCACGCATAGCTTCTACTTTGATTCAACGCCTTCTTCCTTGCGCTGAACACAGAAGCGATCAAAGCTAGTGCATTTTCGTTATTTGTTTAAATTTTTGTTGCACCTGAAGAAGACCTAAGAGGTCGAAACGTGTTGTGGTTTGTCTTGTGACTCGTTTGTCCACGTTTCTCTGGGCGGTTCGCTGACATTTATTAAGATTTGTTCTACTTCTGAGCGCACATACCGAGCAGGGCTGTCTGTCTAAAACATGTAGGGGCGTCTCCACACCCACGTCGTACGGCATGCAGGGTTTATTCTTTGTGAGTATGGGTGTGCTCACACCCACGATGTACTGAGACTTCCGTTTATTAACTGGTTTGTTTACAAACTCTGACACAGACCAGGTTCAGTGGGTATGTAAAACATAGATTTATTAACAAAGTCATGAAGTGTCGGGGATATAGAGTTCAATGTTGTAGAGTCGCAGGGTAAAAAGTGGGGGAGTGGGTGATTTCACACCCAGGGAGGTGCAGCAGAGGTTTAATTGCACCGATACCCATCAGACATGCTATTCTTTTTCCATGTCCACTCCCCTCCTGTCCATCCTTCTTTTCTCCATGGTCATCCTTCACTCTTCCCTCCCCTTTTTTCCAACCTTTGTTGCTTATGTGGGACCTCTTTCCAGGTCTCACCGCCACTCTCACCTTCTTCTCTTTCCATCCTTCCCCTCGAGTCGCATTCCTGCCTCTCCCTCTTCATTGTCATTGTAGAACAAGTCTTTTTTTTTTTCTCTCTCTCTCTGAATCATATGTAACTGCACAAGTGATTTCACTTTTTTTTTTTTTTTGTCTTTTAGGAGTGAGTGTCTTTGAAACAAAACCGCCATATATTGCTGTTTATATGCCTGCATGTTTTTTTTATATGATTGTGTGTGCTTGTATCTTTTGCTGTGTATCTGATGGTATGCCATGATGTTGTATGTAACTTCACTGGTTGTGTGTGTTCATGTATATGTAATGCTGTACATTTGATAATCATTAGTAAATACGTCACAAAAGACATAATATGTAATTTGAATACATGTGTGTTGAGTGCATGTGCACCAAGAAGCTAAGGCCAGATTTGTGAATGAATAACATTATTGTCCTTATTAATGTTAAACAAAATTGACTTTCAGATGGCCTTCTGAGTGGGTAGGCCACGTACTGTTTGTACTATGAATTTTGTGAATAAATCATGTCTTTGAACATGTGAATCTTAGAGTTCTAGTGTCCACACGTTACAGATTTATTTAGTGTGAAGTTGCCTGTGTGTCAACAAAGTGCCAAACATGAAATTGTGGCAGCCTCTAGAATCCTGTCAGTGGAAACAGGGTCTAACACTCTGCGCACTTTGTAATGGTCCAGATCCCAGTCTTTACCACATGCGAGATGCATGTTTCAGCAGAGGTGTTTGGGGCAGGGTTAATGTTCATGGTGCTCAGAGCATTGGAGATAAGGTACCTATGAATGCAGCACAGCACCATTTGACCCCACAAAAAAAGGATATATTAGAATGATATGAAATATAAGTCACACATCAGATACCAGTAATGAGAGAGGCAGACACATAAGTAGGATAGACATTAGCAGAATGAAATAATGCACACTTTCGAGTTGCCTCTGAAGATGATGTGAATACAGACTGTGATTGAAAATTTAAAGGGAGACCCCCCCCCCCCCCCCCCCCCCCCCACCCCCCCCCCCCACACACACACACACACACACGCACACACACTGAAAGAAAGAAAAAGAAAGGACAGAAGGAAGGCAGATTATTGTGAAATTTAACCTACCCAAATGATAGATGTCTGACGCATTAAAGATAATGTAGTGAAAAATAAGTTCCAGCTGAAGAAGGAAATTTCTACATGGAACATCTTATATGATCACTGGCAATGTATTTGGAGCAGACCAGTTTTATAAGAGGAAAGAAGCGAAGCTTTGAGACAAGCGACACATGCTGCTGCCATGCAACAGACTGCTTGCGCCCAAAAGATCTTGTGTTTCTCTCTCTTTTGATATATGGGTTATGCTTACATGTGTGTCTGTTTGGTTTTGACTGGAATTTACTTGAATGAATAGAGTTAAGGAAAAAGAACTTTCTACTCTTTTCATCTGATTATGAAAAAAAACTGAGAATGTGAGAGCTAGTATCATGCACTGCTATCAAAATCTGCACTGGAACTTGGTTTATAACGTGTGTGTGGTTGTGATGGAATATGTCTACATTTTTGCTAATAAATGTTTTGTTTTGTATAAACACTGCATTACAGGTGAATGTTGCGATGTTGCAATCAAACTGCGCAACAAAGAAACACTGTCGCATAGTATCACACAAAGTACACACAGACAAAGGTGGTCCTTGCACATTGATAAATAATGTATATTTCAAGTTATCTCTGAATGTGGAAACTACATGTGAACCTCTATAAACGTGACAAACCAGTGTGCAGTCACAGTTGTTTGCTCCGTGTGTGTGTGGTGTGCAGTGAGTGACCAGAACTTGTGAGGTAATGGGAGGGCATATCAGGCAGTGTGATAATGACTCCATCATTGTGGATGCATATTGTGTGTGTTGGTATGCTCTCAGTATCTTTCTGTTTGGCTTCCATCTTTATTTACATACGCGCACACACACACACACACACACACACACACACACACACACACACACACACACGCCATTCATGACATGATAGTTTAACTACTGACATCGTAAAGGCAGATAACTCAAGGCCATGCTGAGGAAGCCAGCCATTCCCCATTATTGTCACTCCAGATTGAAAAAAAAAAAAAAAGATATATACAGTTAATGAAATCATGAAACTGCATGGGGGGTGGGGTGGGGGGGGCCCAATAAAATGGATACACAACCAACCATGGCTGAATGGAAGCTAGTGTCGAGCTTGGACAGAACGCACAGATGTCACCAATGTTACTGTCTGTCTGTTTGACACAAAGTGTTTTCCTCCACCAGTGTTACTGTATGATTGTATGACAAAGTATTTTCCTCTGCCACTGTTATTGTCTGATTGTATGACAAAGTATTTTCCATTACCAGTATTACTGTCTGATTGTATGACAAAATATTGTCCTCCACCAGTGTTACTGTATGATTAAGTATTTTCCTCCACCACTGTTACTGACTGATTGTATGACAATGTATTTTCCTCCACCACTGTTACTGACATTGTATGACAACGTATTTTCCTCCACCAGTGTTACTGTATGATTGTATGACAAAGTATTTTCCTCCAACACTGTTATTGCCTGATTGTATAACAATGTATTTTCCTCCACCGCTGTTATTGTCTGATTGTATGACAACGCATTTTCCTCTACCAGTGTTATTGTCTGATTGTATGACAAAGTATTTTCCTCCACCGCTGTTACTCTCTGATTGTATGACAAAGTATTTTCCACCAACAGTGTTGCTGCCTGATTGTATGACAAAGCATTTTCCACCAACAGTGTTTCTGCCTGATTGTATGACAAAGTATTTTTTATCTCACCAGTGGTAAAGTGGTCAGCGTTGCGGACTCCCGGTTGGGAGGTCACGGGTTTGATTCCCACCAGAGTCATGTTGGATTTTTTCTGCCCTGACCGGCTCCTACCCAGAGTTGAGTTTGCTATGGGCTCAGTTTGGAAAACTGGGACCACACAGTCGAGTTTCATCCACTTAATGGATGCGTCTCTGAGAGTGTTGCTCCAATTTCCTGACCAACACTGCAGGTGTCTGTATCTCTCGGGCCTCGTTGACGCCGGGATATATTATGAAAAGGAAGCGTAGAGTACAGCCCTGTCATGCAGTCGCAGACCGAAATGGAAATTCGTAGCAATCAACTTCATCATCCTCATTCTCGTCGATCAGTATAGAAAAAAAAAAGTCTCAAATTCTGTGGTCCTTCATGCCCTGCTCTCATGGTGACCTTAGTAACGATGTCCTATCAACTGTATCGCTTGGTTTGGATCCTCGGGGTCACCGGTATTGGCAAGTCCATGGGGGTGGGGGCTGTCGTTGGACGGATGTGGTGGCGCCCTCCTGAGGCTCGCTCACGCCGGCTCCGTGACTAAGCAATTATTGCCGTCAGTAGGGGGCTTAGTAGGTGGTGTCCTGAGTATGTTGGATCAGAACAGGCGCCACTGAACACCACCAAAGTGACTCGGCAGCAGTGCTGTGTATCCTCCGGTGGGTTGCCTCTTGATGACTTGACTGCTCCCTGTGGACTGCCGGTGCTAGGGCTGCGGCGGCGGGACTGACCGGGCTGTGGCTGTGGATGGGGTGTCGTGGGTGCATTGACACTGAAGTGGCACAGAAGTTGCGACAGGAAATAAAAAAAAAGGAAAAAAGTACTTTTAATCTCCAATGTTACTGTCTGATTGCATGACAAAGACTTAGTATTTTCCTCCATCAGTGTTACTGTCTGATTGTATGACAGAGTATTTTCCTATACTCGCTACTCGGTAATTGGATTTCATGTGGTGTTGCATTCTTACACCAAAATTACAATTATGCATACCATTAAAATGAGTAGCTGTCTCTATCAATCATTAATGTAAGTCAGTTTAGATTTTTTTTTTCTGCAGTTAAGTCAAGTCGTGATTTCAACATTTTCAGAAGTCTTTCTTCGTGTGCACCTGCTGCTCTTTGAGATGCCACAATCCAGAGGTAAAAAACAGTGGATTCAGAGTTGAGATGAGTGGTAAGATGAACACAACCATGGTGTCATGGATCTTTTCAGTAAAATAAACCTACTGGCTAACGTCGTAACCAGACCAAATGAACACCAGCAAAAAGCACACATGATAGCCAGAATCCTGATAAGGTGGATCGACGAAAAAAAGTGACCTGTGGATAGGGTTTTAATAAAATTTTATACTTTGGCATGCGTACGTATAAATTTACCTGACAAACTGCAGTCGGTAAACTTAGAATAAAATTGATAGCCACAATCCCTTTGAACCACCTGAATCTTTGATCAGCGTTGTAGTGCTGAAATAAGGCCAGGCGGCACAGACCTGACTGTCCTGAGAGGCCCCAGTGAGCTAGTCCAGGAAGGAAAGGCATCAATGATAAACATATTGCAACAAACCAAATAAATGCACAAACTGAGGCAGATGCACGGTTACTGCATCTCCAAGAATCGCTAGGGGCACAAACAAGAATGGTTTGATCCAGCGTCGTGAAAAATATGACGAAAACTGATAATTCACCACATAAAAAGAACAGAAAACCGTTCAATCTGCAAATAGTACTTTGGGTCCACATTTCTTCAAACTGAATATATTCTCCATAAAATATTGCGTTTGCTATTAACGTAATTGCGGTATGAATTCCCATACAGATGTCGGCAAAATGCAAAAGGCTAACAATCCTCAAGAATGTTCTTCCAAACATCTCTCTGATATTGGCATTAAACACAGCTAAAAAGTAAGTCATTATATTTAGAACGATGGCAGATGAACACACACAAAAAGAAAATCAGGTACAGTTCAGACGGTATCAACACGTCACATGAACGAAATACAGCTTGAGCTGAACAGTCTCTTTCACGTGACTGCTCAGGAAATAGAGTCTCACAACAAAACCTATAGTCTGAAGAAAAGATCTGTGTCAAGTGATAGGACTTGAAAACAAATCTGATGGGAATTTCGTTACCGGGATCCCTCTTAAGTCCACTTCAGTCAACTGAGGCATGTTCTTAAATCCCTTGATTCCGATGGTTTCCACGAAAGCGCGAGACAAATTCAAATATTTTAGATGCGGTAGATATAAAGATACTTCATTTGCGAAGTAGGTTGATACCTGTGTTCGACATGTCCAATCGCGTCAGAGTACGTTGGACAATCTTTCGAGATTTCTTTGCCATCTTCTGTAAAGGATTGTCTGATAAGAATACAGTCTTTAAGTTCGGCAGATCAATGAAAACAGTGGTATCAATTTTATTTAGACCGTTGTAAGAAAGATCAAGGAACTGTAAATTGTCGAGTTTGTCACCAGAAATGTTATCCAGGGAACAATAAGATAGACTAAGGTGAATTAGATACGCAGATCTGGTGAAATCGTACATTGACATTCCTGAGCCTAATGCGTCTACGTAGCGAAGCTGAGGGTGGAGGTTAGCAAGAAACGATTTGCCACACAGAAAAGAATGACCTTGACACAGACAACTCTCAGGACAGATTACGTCACACACCAGCTCATCATCCTGCGAAGGGCACTGTGCCAATCCGTCACACAGGTGATCTTCATGCAAACACTCTGTGGAATCTCTACACCGATAATAATCAGGGCAAGTCACACTCTCACAAGTTTGTTCATCTTCGCCGTAGACGCAGTCAGAAAATCCATTGCATCGGGTGTAGACAGGGAGACAGTACAGCCACTCTGCTGTGCATTGATAATGAGTATCCGGACAAGATTCATCGCCTTTCATCACCTGCTGAGTAAAGTATCCAGTACCATCTAAGTTGATGTAAAATGTTTGCATTGAGACATCTCTTTTAGCTGGAAAATACACAGTTTCTTCTCCTGGACAATCGACTTCATCAGAATCGTCAAAGCAGTCTGAATGGTCATTGCAACGCTGACTTCGCAATACACACTGAAAGTTGGAACACAAATATCCATCACATGAAGAATGTTCACAAAATAGCTCATCACTGTTATCTGGACAGTCCTGCCTGAAATCGCAAACAAAATTGTGATGTATCGTTGTGGTGACATCATTGCATTTAAACATAGTGTGTGTGTATACAGTTCTTGAATCATGACCAGTCCTTCGTAAGTTTGGCCTTGAGCTGAAGTTCTTGACCTCGTGAAAGTGTGAAAGCAACGTTTTTCCACAATATCCGTTGAGGCTAGAAAAGAGAAATGCATGCGTCACGTGTTTATCTGGACGTACAAGCACACATTGCCAGGTATTTGTGAGGATGAATTTAGGAACATTTACACGAGCAAAACACGTTTTGAGTGGAATGAATGCTGGTGCGTTAAGCACAAATTCACAGAGTGGGGCTTTTGCCATCCTGTATCCTGAATTCTTTGGAACTACGAACAGTTCCATTGATTTAAGTTCCCCAACTTTGCTGCTTCTTGAGGGATAATACTGACTGTGTGAACGGAAGTGATTCATGTTGTAGATCAACGTTTTATCAGACCATTCAGGAAATTTACTGTACATGAACGGTGATGTGTGCTTGCCTGAAGCATAACCGAAATAAAGAATAAAACATACATAGTTTTTGAAAATAGGCAAGGTGTCATTTTGTTCCTTTCGTGTTTTTTTATTGAAGCCAGCTTCCCACCCAGCTTTCCACATTCGTATTCATAGAAATGAAAAATGAGGTAACACCGCTGACTGGGTCAGTTTCAAACATTTGTTGCGTGAAGCCACCAGACCCCTGGCAGGAGGGACTGCTGAAGGGACAGTGTTCTGTTTCATCTCTTCCATCTGCACACTCCGTCTTCAGATTACAGTCCAGATGGTCCTGAAAGTGAGAATAATGAGCCACGGAACAATTGAACAAACCGCTGGACAGATTGTGAGGTTGGGTGCCCTCAGACAGAGCAGAGAAATACAGTCTTAAATTCAGGTTACGCTCGTTCATGTGGTTGAGCTGAAAGTGGAGGTTGAACGTGGGGAAGACCCTCGCTGGTGTCAAATTGTTGACACAGAAATCCTCGACCGTTTGCTGCGCTGCCCGTCTTTCTTGATACTTGACTTTCAAATAGTTGTCCAGTCTAAAACAAGCCCGGGGGAGAGTGTGACTGCTGAACACTGACCATGATGACATAGCCAGGAGACCATTTCAACTCGTGACTAAGCAGCACGAAATAGATATTTGGGATTATGAAGTAACCAGAATAATTGGATGTGTGTTTCACAACGAAGTTGATACCTTTCTCAATATACAAATCAATGTCAACGATAGGATTATTGCTATGAGCTATATGAACGTGTTTTTTGGACAGGTAAAATAGCTCTGCTATGGTATGGCAGCAGCATGAAACAATGTCACCCAGATCAAAAGGGTCTCTGTAAATGACTTCTGTTGTCCAGTAGCTATCCTGACACCAATATGCCAAGCGTCGGAGATGAAACTTTTACAGCCGCATTTTGTGTAGCTTGCACGTGCATATTACAGAAAGAAGAGGAACCGCCACACACACACCGTACACCGCTCCCTGGTGAGCGGTGGGTCGGGGCAAGTCCTGACAGTCTGCGGCATTAACTTGCAGCATCGTGTACGCTGTTTGGTTCTGACGAAGGAAATAATCAACACCTGGACACACTGTCCTGATGTTGGTGATGTTGACGTTGACGATGTTCGTCGTTGTTTCATCTATAATCAAAATGAACAGCCATGAAGGGCATCTTGTCAGTCGGACCTAGTTTAATACTCCTTAAACTGCTAATGGTATGCAAACTACGAGGGCGGAACAGTAGGATGCACTCTATGGAAACTTAGTAAGAATATGCATAAGCAGGGAATAAACCTATCAAGGGAGCGAAACCTCTCATGAAAGGGACGTATGCGCTTTAGAGACAAGAGTGCCGCTCTTAGTGGAGAAATAGGTAATTGGCCAATTAGCAGCAGCACCCTCACCTACGCACTATGGTCAAACTGTGTTAAGGAGATCTATATTTGCAAAAGTGAGACGACTGCAGGAGGAAATCTAAACAAATCTTAAAAACAAATGTTAGCGAACCGCCAAATCAATTCATTTGTCGAACCTTCCCGATAGCGAAAGGGAGGAAAATGTATCCACTAGGACATTAGTGTATCAACTGAGCGCTGAAGATGTGTAAACAGACGTTGAGGAACAGCAGTCTCGGGCTTGTTCAGAAGGATTGCCGTGGGGCGCTGTGTGGATGCTTTGTCAGGCTGGTTGAATGCGTGTGGACGTCATTGTCGTAACTTCTATAGGACAATCACTGTGTGAAAGTGGCTCCCGCAGCCGGCGGGAAATTTCGATGTCCATTTGGTGCGAAGTAGTTGTTTGCTAAGCAGTTTGGTAGGATGTGTGTAAATGCTAAAGTGTGGAAGACTGTAGCTAGAGGATAATTCAGTGTACGTGTGAACAAGACGGTAGAGAAGCAGCATGGACAATGGCATGGCCAAAGGGATAGCCTTTTTGTGTCCATTTGTATATAAACTGCAGGGAGACAGAAGAAGAGAGAGGAGAAGAACGCCGCAATAGGGAGAAGAACAGAGGAGAGAGAGAGAGAGAGAGAGAGAGAGAGAGAGAGTAGGATTGAAAGAAACGTGATTTGGGCGACAGAAGTGACAGCAAGGTCTTATAGGTGTAAAAGACAACTGAGAAAGAAAGATTGAGTTAGAAACTCAGAGGTGGGTGAAACAGACAAAGAAGATTTGTACGTCGAGTTCCCACAGACGGCCATGGGGATCAGTCCTGGAACCTGGTGCCAGGCAAGCAAAGGGCGTCACCATCACCCAGTGGGGAAGAAAACTTGATGTGATTTGTTCGAGAACTGTGGTTGGGTGTGGTGTGCAAGTGTGTGTATGTGTGGGTGGAAATCTGGCCAGGTAAGAAGCCTATTTGAGTTTAAAACCCGGGATTACGAAGTATTATTCCTCTTATGTTTTGATTATTCCAGTTTGTGTAACTGGATTTTTCATGTGTAATTATGAGTAGCATAGAAACTGTATAAACGAATGCGTGACGTCCCATTTCCCAGCGAGAGGTGAATGTTTGGTGGGTGTATGAGAGCGCATATGCGTGTATGAGTGCAGATATAGGCTAACTTAGGAGTGTTAAGCCTGATTAATAGTTCACTTACCATCACGATTTCCCCCGTCCTTGACTGTGGACAAGACTGTGGACGAGTGAATGAGTTTAAACTGTGCTGCTTACTTGGCTAGGGGCTACAACGTGTATGCACAATACATATACATATCGTATATCCCAGTCCAGCGTAGCAGACAACATACTTAAAAAAAAAAATTCTAGCGTTACCTTTCACTCTTACCTTCAACGTAGAATCTTAATTATTTTATTTTTGAAATGACTGCAATGACTATAAAAATGTAATCTATGTATGACTGAATTTTTTAAAAGTATTTTTTAGTGTTCGCAACAAAATTAGATTTGAACGTCTAAGTTTTTTTTTTTCCCCCGAGATTCATATTTTCTCCAATCGTCTAGCACAAAGCTCAAATTCCGCTGAAAGGCTTCAAAATATTATTTGGCGTTCTATAAAATGCATGTTTCATAAAACAAACAAACAAACAAACAAAACAAAAAAACACAACAACAACAAAAAAACGTGAAAAATATCAAAATGTACATTAAAAGTTCAATTTGTAAATTTGTATTTTGTAGGCTACATTGCAGGCTGTAGATATTTTCCGTAAAAACCCGCGATNTTTAAAACAGGGATTACGAACAGTTATTAATAGTATTCCTTATGTTTTGATATTCCAAGTTTGCAGATATAGGCTAACTTAGGAGTGTTAAGCCTGATTAATAGTTCACTTACCATCACGATTTCCCCCGTCCTTGACTGTGGACAAGACTGTGGACGAGTGAATGAGTTTAAACTGTGCTGCTTACTTGGCTAGGGGCTACAACGTGTATGCACAATACATATACATATCGTATATCCCAGTCCAGCGTAGCAGACAACATACTTAAAAAAAAAAATCTAGCGTTACCTTTCACTCTTACCTTCAACGTAGAATCTTAATTATTTTATTTTTTGAAATGACTGCAATGACTATAAAAATGTAATCTATGTATGACTGAATTTTTTAAAAGTATTTTTTAGTGTTCGCAACAAAATTAGATTTGAACGTCTAAGTTTTTTTTTTCCCCCGAGATTCATATTTTCTCCAATCGTCTAGCACAAAGCTCAAATTCCGCTGAAAGGCTTCAAATATTTATTTGGCGTTCTATAAAATGCATGTTTCATAAAACAAACAAACAAACAAAACAAACAAACAAAAAAACAACAACAACAAAAAAACGTGAAAAAATATCAAAATGTACATTAAAAGTTCAATTTGTAAATTTGTATTTTTGTAGGCTACATTGCAGGCTGTAGATATTTTCCGTAAAAAACCCGCGATGATACGAAATAATTGATAGCACTTGCCTGTCAATGCGTTGCCTTCACTGTTTGATTTGACTCACTGTCGAATGTTGCTCTTAAAAATCCCATCCCAACCTTTCAATGCAGATTTTTTTTGCCTTTTTTTTGGTCTTCATCCATACAACTAGAGCAATTGACATCATACATATTTGACCATTCTGTAGTCTGTCTTTGTATATCAACATCAAAACTGATCAAAAGCACAATGTCGGCCAAAGTGAGGAAAAGAAACTTGTTGCTCCTGCTAAGTTCTAGAGCGAAGGTTTTCGTGTCAGTGTCCTTATTTAATTATTATTATTATTATTATGACATTCTGTACTGTGAAGTATTGATTCATATAATAAGCTTACTAATATACGAAAAGGCCAGAACTCACTTAAGGTTGGTTTATTCTGTGGCTTTTGGTCCCAGTCACTCTAAACAAAAAACTAAGATGATTCAAAGTGGCCGATTCTGTTTTAGTCCCTGTTACGGATAGAATGAGTGGTGTCTGCGGGTATCTGACTGTCTTACACACACACAGAAATTATGGATGTCACCCGAACATTGACAGCCAGGCAACACTTTTTCTGTTTTATGCTACCTGAGCCATCAGACAAACATATAATAATCGCAAGGACATCGAAGTCGGCACGCCAAACACAAGGCGTACACACAACTATATGTATATATTATATATTTCAAATACGCCAAACAGGGCGCACGACACAAAAATATATCTATATTTAATTCACTATCTACTATCGCTGCTGGTTCCAACGACGATGAAGGCGGCGACGACGACGACGACGAAACGATGAAGAGGACAAAGGCGACAAGACGATGAAGATGAAGACGACAACGTCTACAGCGTCAAGTCTGACACAGAACTTGCAGAACGTCAGAGCTGTGGCTCAAAGAAAAAAAAAACTAGCACTCACGGCGTCTCTGCCGGCGACAGGGTGACAGTGTCACACAGGAGCTGTGGCTCACACACACACAGAAGCACAGAACGCAGCGACGGCCTCGCCAACAGGTCGCTGGTTCAAAAACTTGGGAGCGGCGCTCTGGCTTGGCAGCAGCGGCGTCTCCAGCCCAACTGGCTCAGCGGGTAGTCGGTCCCGGGCGCAGTGGCAGTAGGGTAGGTTGTCTGCAGTCAGGCCGACCTCTCCACACCGTCACACGGTGGAGAAGAAGGGGGTAGAGACATCTACGAACCCCTGACCCTCAAACGTGGCAGCCAGTCCCCCTCAGTCCAGGGAACACATCTGACTGCCACAAAAAAGGCTGGGTCCCTCTTCGGCCTTCTGGAATGCTGCGGAGCCGGAATCACTGCAGAGACTGCCTAACCGGTTCAGCTCACCCGGCTTTAATGGTGCGCAGGTGAGTAGCAGTCAGGTAAACTTTTCAACCGGCTTCCGGAGGACTGCCTTGCGGTTAGCACGGTTGCATGAAAATTTGTGACCGGACGGGAAACGGTCGGGTTAATCCACTACTAATATATTCAGATGCGTTGAATGAGGGTCAAGCTGCCCAAGAGAAAACTGATATTCAGACGCGTTGAATGAGGGTCGAGCTGCCCAAGAGAAAACTGATATTCAGACGCGTTGAATGAGGGTCGAGCTGCCCAAGAGAAAAAACTGATATTCAGACGCGTTGAATGAGGGTCGAGCTGCCCAAGAGAAAACTGATATTCAGACGCGTTGAATGAGGGTCGAGCTGCCCAAGAGAAAACTGATATTCAGACGCGTTGAATGAGGGTCGAGCTGCCCAAGAGAAAACTGATATTCAGACGCGTTGAATGAGGGTCGAGCTGCCCAAGAGAAAACTGATATTCAGACGCGTTGAATGAGGGTCGAGCTGCCCAAGAGAAAACTGATATTCAGACGCGTTGAATGAGGGTCGAGCTGCCCAAGAGAAAACTGATATTCAGACGCGTTGAATGAGGGTCGAGCTGCCCAAGAGAAACTGATATTCAGACGCGTTGAATGAGGGTCGAGCTGCCCAAGAGAAAACTGATATTCAGACGCGTTGAATGAGGGTCGAGCTGCCCAAGAGAAAACTGATATTCAGACGCGTTGAATGAGGGTCGAGCTGCCCAAGAGAAAACTGATATTCAGACGCGTTGAATGAGGGTCGAGCTGCCCAAGAGAAAAAACTGATATTCAGACGCGTTGAATGAGGGTCGAGCTGCCCAAGAGAAAACTGATATTCAGACGCGTTGAATGAGGGTCGAGCTGCCCAAGAGAAAACTGATATTCAGGCGTTGAATGAGGGTCGAGCTGCCCAAGAGAAAAACTGATATTCAGACGCGTTGAATGAGGGTCGAGCTGCCCAAGAGAAAACTGATATTCAGACGCGTTGAATGAGGGTCGAGCTGCCCAAGAGAAAAACTGATATTCAGACGCGTTGAATGAGGGTCGAGCTGCCCAAGAGAAAACTGATATTTCAGACGCGTTGAATGAGGGTCGAGCTGCCCAAGAGAAAACTGATATTCAGACGCGTTGAATGAGGGTCGAGCTGCCCAAGAGAAAACTGATATTCAGACGCGTTGAATGAGGGTCGAGCTGCCCAAGAGAAAACTGATATTCAGACGCGTTGAATGAGGGTCGAGCTGCCCAAGAGAAAAACTGATATTCAGACGCGTTGAATGAGGGTCGAGCTGCCCAAGAGAAAACTGATATTCAGACGCGTTGAATGAGGGTCGAGCTGCCCAAGAGAAAACTGATATTCAGACGCGTTGAATGAGGGTCGAGCTGCCCAAGAGAAAACTGATATTCAGACGCGTTGAATGAGGGTCGAGCTGCCCAAGAGAAAACTGATATTCAGACGCGTTGAATGAGGGTCGAGCTGCCCAAGAGAAAACTGATATTCAGACGCGTTGAATGAGGGTCGAGCTGCCCAAGAGAAAACTGATATTCAGACGCGTTGAATGAGGGTCGAGCTGCCCAAGAGAAAACTGATATCAAGACGCGCTGAATGAGGGTCGAGCTGCCCAAGAAAACTGATATCCAGACGCGCTGAATGAGGGTCGAGCTGCCCAAGAGAAAACTGATATCCAGACGCGCTGAATGAGGGTCGAGCTGCCCAAGAGAAAACTGATATTCAGACGCGCTGAATGAGGGTCGAGCTGCCCAAGAGAAAACTGATATTCAGATGCGTTGAATGAGGGTCGAGCTGCCCAAGTGAAAACTGCAGCAGACAACACGGAATTGAGACTGGAGAGCTGCGCCAGCGTTCCTGGCTTTGAACCCCGGTGTAATGTGTCAGATTCACCACCGCTCCCAAAACACCCCGGGTGGGCGAGAAAGGGAAGGTGCTAAAATCCCCAGCCCTCCAGGCAACAAAACCAGACAAATCTCCCATTTTCGTTCCGAAATTACTTCCATCCCTCAAACTTCCCAAGGTGTTCCCACACGACGAAACTCACAAATCGAAGAACACTGCATTGGAATTTGAGGGGTGGGACGTCAGATGGGGGGGGGGGAGGGGGGGGGGGGGGGGGGGGGGGGGGGGGGGGGGGGGGTGGTGGGGGGGGGGGGATGATTCTGCATCTGAACCAGAACTCTCCCCCTCAGCCTGTGTTCCAAAACCTATCCCCAGTGAGTACTCTGAAGCGTCAGTTGTATTTTTGACAGCAGAAAGGAATTACCTAAATGTTGCCCAGCCCCCTTAGAGTGTACGGACTCCAGGGCCCACTTTCTGAAGGGGTGGGGGGGGGGTGGGGGTGGGGGCTTCTTTTCTAAAAACATTACATCACAAGTAAATAAGTACTTGTGTCTGCAGAGAAAACATTGCTGTACATCATCTTTTGTTTGAATGCTCAGTGTTGACCTCGCTCTATCAGGAGAAAGGTATTGAGATGACTAACTTTGACAATGTCAATACTGTCTTATATGGTTCATATGTTGCCGAAATTGCCATGGTTATTTCGCAGTCACAGGTTGCATTTTAAAAAAAAAATAAAGATCAACAATTTTGTGTACCACTAGGGTAGGCCTATTTCACTTTATGGGTTCCAAAGTACCAACATGGATGATCAGTTAAGTGTGGAGGTGTTTTCTTTCTTTTTCTTTTTTTAAATACAAAATAAGTGTGTAATATCATCTGGCGATGAAAAGACATTAAATAAACCACTGAACTGAACTGAACATTATGCCATATTCTCACCAGTCTCTTCCCACCGGATAATAGAAATTGCTTGTGATTTTTGAATAGCACATAAAACACTGGCTCAATGATCTAAGATATAAGCCTTTTCTCATTGAAATCAATCATGTTTTATGACGATGTCAGTAGGTCTACTTAAAGTCATGTAGACCGCACACATCGACGAAGGCACACACGGCGTACACATGTTGGAAACGTGCTCATGCTAGATCTATGTCATGTATTCAAATCGAACATGTAGAACAGCCTCTACGTAGGTTTTGATTTATCTGTTTACCTAGTAGTTTCGTTTCATCTTCATAAACATAAACAGCAAACCACCTAGATATCCGGGAAGGTTTATTCATAAGGATGCATCTTATCAGATATGTAGGTGGTTCGCTGGCGCGTCCTTCATGTGTGTGCCTCGTGTATGTGTGTGTGTGTGTGTGTGCTCGCGCCCCCGCCTAAGTGTGGAAATGCTTACGCATTTTTTTAGACTGACATTTTATGATTACTCTTCCTCAAAACCTCGATCATTGACGTTTTGTTTCGTTCTTTAATTATGTTCGGCACATTTCCACTTTCTATCTGCCCCCCCCCCCCCCCCCCCCCTATTCTTCCTGTTTCCTTTTCCATCGCATGCCCTCCAAAAGACATTGACAACACTCTGGGCTCCTATCATGTTCTCAGGGGGCAAGATGCATTGAACTTCAGCATGAATTATTATTGTTACTATCAATATAAAGCAGGGCAACGCAGTGACCGTTTGAGCAGGAGAAAGGTGCACGCCATGGATATTGACAGCAGTGTGGAAAACGAGCCCCAAAACATACACTTTAATCCAAACACAAAGCACATGCACAACAATTCTTTCCTAGAGATCTGAACGACAAACATCGCTATTCGATTAGGCGTTACAGAACAGCTGGTCTATTTTACAAATGACGTTTTGATGTGGACAGTTTTAGTCTTGTTATGACTGAAATCGTTATCCTAATTGTTACCGTTGTTTACAGATTTTATGTTGTGTTCTCCTTTAATCAAGCAATTTCACAGAAAGAAACGTGAATCATTTTCCAAGAACATTTTGGAATCAGCTGGATACTTTCATAACTCTCTCTCCCTTCATGGTAGACAGCAAGACAGTTCTCAGAGAAGACAGACATTTGCAACAAAACGGCATAACTGTGTTGAGTATTAGTGAACGATCTCCCTTGCTTATTAGAAAGTGTTTCCAACACTCTCTTTATAGAGACATGTTCCTGTCTTCCTTCATCATCAGAGGTGTCAAACGGTTGTTGCTATTCGCCTGACTCCATCGCGTCAAACTCACACGTCACAATCCAGCCACTGTGACACCGCCGAGTGCTGACGGAAACGCCCATCCCAAGTACAGTTGCAGCGAATACTTTCTGAGGTAATATCGTCAGTGACTACTGTGTAGCAAAGTGTGTGTCCCTGTATAATAGTGAAAGTCAGCGTACCAACCCACGACCTTACACACATATACAAAGACCACAATCGCCACAATGAACTGATGTTAGGAAATACCACTACAATTAACAGCAATGATGATGAAATATGTTGATGACAATAGGAAACGTTCCTATAGCCTACTCAGCACTTCTGACGTCAGAACGGAAATCTTGATCGGGATACGACCTAATTGGATGACAAACATCTCTCCTAACAGTGACTGTAATTGCCTCAATGTGATGGTCACATGTTACGTTACTTTTCCTTGATATGGTTTCCTGGTCATGAAAAACTTAAGTATTTTTTTTAATGTGCATTTTCATTCCCGTCAGTTTTATTTACCCCCTCCTCCCCTATTATTAAAGGGCGCAAAAGCTTAAAACAATAAATTATTCGTCATCAATTTGTATTCATAATCTCTCTCTCTTTCTCTCTCTCTCTCTCTCTCTCTCTCTCTCTCTCTCTCTCTTCTTTCTCTGTGTTCAGCACAGGACATCCACCAAACATCATGTGCCCGCGCACATGATCATGTGCCCGGCGCAAAAGCTTAAAACAATAAATTATTCGTCATCATTTGTATTCATAATCTCTCTCTCTCTCTCTCTCTCTCTCTCTCTCTCTCTCTCTCTCTCTCTCTCTCTCTCTCTCTCTCTCTTTCTCTGTGTTCAGCACAGGACATCCACCAAACATCATGTGCCCGGCGCTCAACACATGGGCCGTGGCTGGCGCCTAACACGCCAGCTATGGCTACTTAGAGACCAGCTTTGGCATTGGCATGGCTGAAGCCTTCTAACGTTTCCATGCAGAGCGGCACCAGGACCTACAGCCATGGGGCCAACTACACGCTCCATGGCCCAAGACAGTGTATTTTCACTGGACCATTCAATTGAGAAAATTCACACAAAATCGACCCTATACAAAAAAACATTTTTGTCCAGCAAAGACATATGCCACATTGGAGGTATGTACTTTACCACAGATATGTTGGCAATTATGCACCTAAGGGTGTTACTACACACATGGACCGACTATGGGCCTCATCACAGATCGTATAGTGACAAGTGTTCAACTGTGGAGTTAGCATGCCCCATCCCATCACATTGTACCAGTCTACATTAGGGATACAGGCTGGTCTGAAAAAAACTGCTCAAGATACATATATATTACACAACGCACAATATTCTAGTTCAGGTAGGGCATGTGAGGACTGGGTGGACAGTGAGTTCAAAACATTGCGTGCCATTGTGCACACAATGGCCACAAGCACTGTCCGCCCTGAACTCCTGTCAGTGACAGACTTACGTCAGCCAGACCACTCCACTGCAATGGTCATTCTGACCAGTGGCGATGCCAGACAGCCGAGGATGATGACAAGCGCCGCATTGTCATTACCACTGGCACGCCCACCGTACACACTATCGTGGCACCAGGGGAGATCATCGACGTAGGGGAGATCGCCGTGTGTCATCAGAGAGACGCAGATATGTACCTGAACTCTCCCTATCAACCCCCCTCCACTCCCAATTCAGAAGCATCTACCCATGCTCATCTCCCAACCACCTTGCCTTCTGAGCCCTGCTGCTCCCTCCTCTTCCCATGCCCAGTGGAGAAGAAAGCTGGGTTTTCTATAGTGAGCTCTACACAACACCAAGACACTAATGACGTCGTCCCTTCCCCTACAGAATCTACCGTTAGTGAACATAGTGCATGTGTCACCCAAAACATCCCTCAACACTGTGCCACCCCTACCTCCAATGATCCTCAAAACTGTGCCACCCCTACCTCCAATGACCCTCAAAACTGTGCCACCCCTACCTCCAATGACCCTAAAAAAATGTGCCACCCCTACCTCCAATGACCTTAAAAAATGTGCCATCCCTACCTCCAATGACCCTCAAAACAGTGCCATCCCTACCTCCAAAGACACTCGAAACTGTGCCACCCCTACCTCCAATGACCCTCAAAACTGTGCCATCCCTACCTCCAATGACCCTCAAAACTGTGCCACCCCTACCTCCAAAACTGTGCCACCCCTACCTCCAATGACCTCCAATGACCCTCAAAACACCAGCCCTGACAATCTCTCCAGCACCAATGGGCTCATCTCCCACTCCCACTCCAATGAGTCACCAACTGCGGACAACAGTGAATCTGGCAATACCTGTTCCCATGAAGACTGTGTCCCAAGGGAAGAATTTCTAGCTATAACCCAAGCCCTACAGGCTGAAGTCTCTTCTCTACGCACAGCCCTTCAGGAAGCAAGACAGACACTTAAAATAGAAATAGATTCCCTCACAACTCAAATACATCATCAGTCATCTCAGAACAAATCGCCCCACAGAAATCATCCAGTTCCCAGCAACCCCGGCAGAAGCAGAAAAACAAACGCCAGTTGTCTGAAAAGCCCTCCTCTCCTCTCTCATCAAGCACTACCCTTCTAAATCCCTCTTCTGCTGCCTTCCCCGCGACCCCTGTCCCACCAGTCACCTCTCAAAATTCCTCCCCTCCCAATACTACAGTCTCTCCACCTTCCACCCTTCACCCACAAGAACCTGCCAGAAAAAATGCTACAGTCAGCCATGATAATGCTGACCTTAGCACAGCTGATGAGCTTGAGTCCACCAGCCATCCCATTCTCAGAAAATTAACTTTGAACCAACAGGCAACTGTCATTATGCTAGGAGACTCTGTCATCAAAGGTGTGGACCTTTCCCGCTCCTTCCCTCCTCATTACAAACAGCAAAAAGTCAGTATCGGTGGCTTGACACTTTCCCAACTCACAGAGTGGCTAAGCTGTCAAATGCCCACACAGACAACTTGACATGTTGTCTTTCATGTGGGCATCAATGACTGCAGACAGCAATCAATATCAGCAGAGGGCGGCATCAGTACTGAGAGATGGTCACAGTTTCTCTCTCAGTGCAGACACATTTTCCCAAAGGCGTCAATACAAGCATCTGGTATCATCCCTGGGAAGGGTCGCCACCCACTGAATGCTCTAATACATGCTAGCAACAGGAACTTGCAATTAGCATGTGAAAACATGAGGGGTCAAGTGTACAGACCACTCAAACGTTTTTACCACCGCTAGCGGAGCACCCAGAATGGCTTTATACAGTGATGCCGTTCACCCCTCCAAGAAAGGAACAGCCCGCATTGCGGAAGGCTTGTTTGCTCACCACATCGAGCGTGACGCCGGGAAAAGGAGAGGGCCGCCTACTGAAGGCAGTGTCAGGAAATCAACAAGTGGTAATAATCCCCCTCCCCCACTGCTACACAACGGGGACACCCCGTCCCCCAGGAAACCAACAAGTGGTAATAAGCCCCCTCCCCCACTGCTACACAACAGGGACACCCCGTCCCCCAGGAAACCAACAAGTGGTAATAAGCCCCCTCCCCCACTGCTACACAACAGGGGACACCCCGTCCCCCAGGAAACCAACAAGTGGTAATAAGCCCCCTCCCCCACTGCTACACAACAGGGACACCCCGTCCCCCAGGCGCCCCATCAACCATCTGAGCCACTCTGCTCCCCACCCTCCCTCGTATAATCGAACCTCTCCATTCATCCCTCCCTCTGATAACCATCCCACCCTTGTCCCTCACTCAACTGAACATCACCCCTCCCTCGTTCTCCAATCAACCATATGGATTTAGATGATTTTCCGCCCCTATTAAGCTATCACCCCAGATCCCGACCACCCGTCTCTCCATTAAGTACAAAACACTCGTCACTATCACGTGACAATGAACGTCACTGTTATATCCTCCCCACCCCCGTTTCCTCCCAATGGGCATCCATGCTGAAAAAGCCCTGTGGGATAATGTGCCTGCTACAAGGAGAGTACACAAGCCGTAGTAGCTGCAGACTAAACATGTCGTGCAAAGCAGTATAGGAAGTGTCTAAAATTTTACATGTGTGGAGTAACATCAGTATGTGTTATGCAGGTATGCTATATGTCCATGTGTATAATTATATACAATATTAACATGTGTGTGTCAAGGGAGAAAAGGGTGGGAGTAAAGGACTGTGACCACTTGCACACAGTGCTAACAGTGAGAAAAGGCGCAGCCTTCTGTGTGTTGAAGAAAGACAATGGATTACAGTG